>CAUYQV010124043.1:0-28778 GCA_963574575.1 Galagoides demidoff | reverse complement strand
TAGCTGAGCATTGTGGTGGGTGCCTGTAGTCCCAGCTACTCAGGAGGCTGAGGCAAGAGGATCCCTCCAGCCTAGGAGTTTGAGGTTGCTGTGAGCTATGATGGCACAGCACTCTACTGAGGGTGACAAAGTGAGACTCTGTCTCAAAAATGAAAAATAAAAAAAGACTCACTAGTGACTATCAATTCTGCTCTGTGTTTCTTAGCCGATTCTTAACCAAAAAGATCAGATTTGTTTTGGTTTCGCTTCAGGTCAGGTGTATTCCCTTGGCCAGATTGGCACTGATTATGTTAGGCCTATTAGCAACTGCCCCAGAAGGAAGCTAACGGCAGTTGACATTGGGACTTGGTTTCTCCTTTTGTCCAATGGAAGGCATCGTAAGAGCGCAAATGAGTGGATAGTGGCCAGTGGAATGAAAGGCCAAAAGCCAAGGTTATAATTAGTCCATATGGTGCTCTTGGTACAAATTAGGAAAAGGCACTCCCTCTGAGTGGGAGCAGCCCTAAAACTATGCATCTAGGCAGTGGATGGCACCTTTGGGCTAATTAGACAAACATGGCTCTTTTTTTTGGACAAATCCAGCCCTGGCATGCCAACATGCCCCATTTTGCTAGTGGAGCAAGGCTGAATTTTAGCTCCCACCTGGTCTGCTGGTCACAGGTTATCGTGGAGTGCATAATCTGCTCCACCATGCACAGGAGTCCAGCCCAGGGCCCTGAGACCTCCCCATCTGACCCAGATATAGTTAGGGTGGGGGTCGGAGTAGGTTGGTGGTAAAGTGTTCCTCTCAGAACATCCCCAGCAGTCAGACAGGCAATGTTCCCCACAGGAAGTTGGGGCCAGTGGCAGCTGGAGCTGCCTATTTCCTCCTGGAATGCTCAGCTGCTTCGACAAGGGTTTCTTCAAGGACATTTGGAGGTGGCCAATTCCCTCGGCAGGAAGCAATTAAGACAGAGGAAGGAGGCTGACCTGGCCTGAGGGCAACCATGAACCTAAGGAGGTGACTCAGAAGACTAAGAACTTGGGGCTGTTATTCCTAGCTGAAGCCTCGCTGGGGGATGGGAAGTCTTGTCCCCTGCCTGCCTGGGCATACAGGTTCTGGGTCACCTTCTCCCTTAAACTCCCCATTCAGACCCTCATAATCCTTAGCCCAACCAGGTTAGTCCATCTCCTACTTTCAGTCTTGCTCTTTGCCCCAGCCAGCTGCCACTAAAAAGCAAGCGTGATCGTCCTAAGCCACACATCTGACCATGTCAGCTCCTCCAAGGCTCTCCTCTCCCCTCAGAATGACATGCCACGTAAATATCCCTTGAGGCCCTGCATGACCTGACACCAGCTGACCTCAGAAGCTTTTTTCTTCTCCTCTCTTCCTCTTCCTGCACCCTGCACTTGAGCTACCCTGGATTGCCCCCCATTTTCCCAAGGGGTCTCTTACACTTCTGTGCTTGTGCTCAAGCCATTAGTCCTCTCTGGGTCACCCTCTGCCCTGTCTCGGTTATCTCCTCCTCTGTGAAGCCCTCCCAGCCCTCAAACAATTGGTCCTTCATGTGTACACAGGCCTTCAAAGTCAACAAACACTTCCCCTGTGATCTGCTGTCAGCTGAGCCCAGCACACATTTAGTCTCCACTTTTTTCTTAAGATAATGAAACAACGGCTCAGAGAATGATAAAGTTGAAAACGAACTCAGGCCTCCCAACATCAAGGACTATTGTGCTTTCTCAACCATGGGAGTGGATCCAAGTCTGAAAGTGAAAAGGAGGCCAGGCATGGTGATTCACACTTGTAATCCTAGCACTCTGGGAGTCTGAGGCAGGTGGCTTGCTTGAGCTCAGGAGTTCGAGACCAGCCTGAGCTAGAGTGAGACCCTGTCTCTAAAAATAGCTGGGTATTATAGCAGGCAACTGTACTCCAAGCTACTTGGGAGGCTGAAGCAAGAGGATTGCTTGAGTCTAAGAGTTTGAGGTTGTTGAGAGCTATGATGCATGGTACTCTACTGAGGGTGACAAAGTGAGACTCTGACTCAAATAATAATAATAACAACAATAACAATAATTATAAGGGGTGATAACAAACCATGAGCTCTGGGCTCAGGAGAGGAAGGGTCTTGCCTGGTAGGGGTGGATAGATAAGGAGCAAAGGGGAATGATGGCTCCATGGAAGAGGTGGCAACTGCCCTGGGTCTTGCTAACCAGCCAACAGGCTGGGTATGTTGGAGCTGGGCTGCCCAGGAGAGCAGTTCAGATGTGGAGACCCTGGTCTGTTCTTGGCCTTTTCATATGAAGGAGTGTTGGACCTGGAGGGAAAGTGCTGGCCACAGTCCAGGAATGCATAGCCAGGGAATCCCTGCGCCCAGTCAGCTATAAGGGGTCAACAGACAAACCGGAGACAACGGGCAGAAGCCTGGAAGGGTGGAGAGAACAGTAGAGGATAAAGTCCTCTATCCTCTAAAGAGGGATCTAGGGAAAGTTCTTAAAGGGACTCACCCAGCAGTCTGGGCAGGATCCTTTGATGTCAAGGAACAGTAGCCTACTCATGGTAGTGTGGGTTGAGGGGAATAAATTAGTTGAAACTTTTGGCTGCAAGTGAACAAAACCCAACTCAAGCTTGAGCAAAAAGGGAGGCATATTGGCTCATGTAATTGAGAAGTTCAGGTGCTGCTCTCTACGACCCCATTGTCCTTCCAAATGGCCTTCTCCCATGTTTTTTCACCTGTGGGGGAAAAAAGGGGTCTTAATACACATTGCCTCAAATTAATAACTCCAGAGAAAAAAATAGCCACATCTCCCATCATCCCTAAATTCGTGTGCTGGAGAGTGGCCTAGTGGGAGTCATGCTGTGTTCCTTGGATCAGTCAATCACTGTTTCCAGTGACATAGGGCTCTACAAGTGGTCAGATCTCAGTCACACATGCCTATTTCTTGACCAGGGAATCAGGAAGGCAGGACTTGTTATTAGAAGGAGAGGCTGGGTAAGGTGGCTAATCAAGCAAAACCAGTAGCTCCTGACTTTCCCTTTGGGGAATTTGTTGAAGTGGTGTAGAGCATCTCATTTAAATTCAGGGACGAGGATCATAGCCCAGCCTCAAATGGGACTACGGTCAGAGGCAGCTCCCTCTCAGGGGAGTCTCTGCTGCCTTGTGCATATCTTTTTTCATTTTTTAATACTGATCAGCTCTTTCCACTCACGGGAGTTTCCACCCCCTCTCAGCTTTACACGGAGCATAACTGCAGTCTGCTGAGGCTCAGCCAGGTCTCTTGGGAGCTCATTGTATTTCACAGCATCCTCAGCTTCTGTTCCTGTGGTTGACTACCCAGACCCTGCTTCCAATTCCAGATTCCTGAAAAGAGGAATCTGATTGGCCCATGTCATCTTTTCAAGCCAGCCACACAGGTCAAAAGCCAGTGGACAGAATGAGGATGGTTCCCTTTTGTGTCAAGAACTCATCTTTACCCAAATAACCACTCTATATGTTTTTCCCAAGTGACTTCATCTCTCTTCCATGAGGCACCTCAGAATAATTGACCCCTTTCAATTATTTATTGCTGTACAACAAGCGCCCCAAAACTTAGTGCTCAAAACAATGACTTATATTTTTCATAATTCCATGAGTTGGCTGGGCTCAGCAGGAAGGTTTTTTTGCTGCACATTGTGTTGGCTGCATTCCACTGGAAGGTTGGCTCAGTCTGAAACAGCCAGGTTGGCCTCACTCACAAGTCTGGCAGTTGGTGCTGACAGTTGCCTGGAGAACCTCAGTTCTCCAACATTGCCTTCTATCTTCCAGAGCCTCTGTCTCACCATGTGGCCTTTCCAGCAGGGTAGCCCAGACTTCTTCGCATAGTAGTTGGCTCCCAAGAGAGTAAAAATGGAATATCTTAAGACTTAAGCTTGGAAACCATATAGTATCACTTCTACTGCATTCTTTTAGCCAAAATAAGTCACGAGGCCAACTGAGACTCAACTTAACCTTTGGATGGAAGGAGTGTCAAAATCACATTGCCATAGGGCAGGCAGGATGTGAAAGGTTTTAGAGCGATGTCTATTAAGGTTGGAGAAGACAAGTCTAAACATACTTCCTCCTAATCCTAAAACTCTTTATTATTGTTTTTCCCCTTTCCCCCCCACACAAGGTTTGATTAGTTCCTTCCAGGACGAGATGGAGGCTGGGCAGATTCCTCCATTCTGTACCCCTTCCCAGTATTTTCTCCTGCTTCTTCCACCCACGTGTGCACATCTCTGAGGGAGGCTATTAGACCTCCTGGCCTGTGCTGCGGGGAGGGTGACGTTTATGTCTGCCTTCTAGGACTAGTACAGGGCTCTGCACCAAGAGGGACAGTACTCTGGAATTCCAAGACGGTACTCTAAGATTCTTTGGTTCCGAGGCCCCTTTTCTACCCTCGCTGTCTCCAGCCTCTTCATAGCTCTTAACTAGCCGGCTCCAAGCTGGTAAGGGGGTATCTAGGAATGCGCGCCCCCTGCTGGCCACCATGGGGCCAGCAAGAATTCGGATTCTGAGGCCCCGGGAATCTCTCGGTTCTGGGTCCTCCACGCCCGCCCTAACCGAGGGGAGCTTGGTCTAGCCACGGACTGCAAGGACCACTCAGCCTTGGTGTGAAAGAGCTGCCGGCTGGGCCCTCCACTGAGTTCCCTGCTGCGAGCAGGCGTCTGCTCGTGGGCGGAGCTGTCCATGCATCACCTCTCGTCCGCCTGCAGGATGGGTTCCGAGGGAAGGGGACACCGCTCGGGGTCCCAGGGTCCTGGCTTCCAAGAGGAAAGGTGCGTGGCTGGCTTTAAGTAAAGAATCGAGGGGTGGCTAGGTTTTCCTTTTCTTTGGGGATCACTTTCGAGTGGGTGGTGGTCAGGCCTCTCTTGGTGCCCTTGAACACCTGCGAAGAACATTATTTTCGAAATCCCGAATCCGCAGAAGCCCTCAGCCTTCAGGCGCCTTCTTCCAGAAAGCTGGACAGGCACCCCTCCTACTCGCTTCGAGCGTGGGTCGATCGAGGGAGGAGGGCTCGGCCGTCCCTCGGTACACGTACAACAGCGGCAGCGACAGCAGCAACACACCGGAGACAGAGAGGGCGAGCTGGACACCCCGGCGGGCGGGGCTCCGCGCTCACGAACCCGCCCGCCCCCTTCTCGCGCCGGGACGCCCCTCCCTCCGGCAGCCAAGCCCCGCAAGCCCCGCGTCTTCGCCTCCACCGGCTCTGGCCGGGCCGGGTCCGAGCCGGAGTATGGAACCTGGGGAGCCCCGGGAGCCCCGCGAGCCCGGGCCTGGCGCAGAGACCGCCCCGGCTCTGCGCTGGGAGGAAGCCAAGACTTTCTACGATAACCTGGCGCCCAAGAAGAAACCCAAATCGGTAAAAGCAAGGCGTGGGTAGAGGGTGGCGGGGGGTGTCACCCCGGGGAACAGGGTCGTGCCCTGGGAAGGGACCCCTGGCGCCCTTCCAGGAGGGGACGCAACTAACTCCTCAGCCCCAGAATGCGCCCCGCAGTTGGCGAGGACTTGGGTTTATTTTGGGAGCTCTGCTCTGGTGTTTTTTTTCCCCCGGGCTCGGGTTCCACGCCAGGATCCCCCTCCCCCATGCTGTCACCACGGCCCAGCTCGCGGCCGGCAGCCCCAGCCCGTCCCAGGCAGCCAGGGCGCACAGACAGCACTTGTTGGCAAAGCCGGTCAGCTGCACCTGCTGAAGCGCCCCGGGCTGGGGTAACCAGACTCTGGAAACCCGGCTCCTCGCTGTGTGTTCTGGTCTCTGCCATTTGGGCGTCGGGCTCGGACCCCAGCGTTCGGGCTCTGGACAGAGAGCCCTGCAGTCCGGGCTCCCGGCGCTGCACTCCCCTTCCCCGCCTTCTAAAGAAAGGAGCTGCTCGCTTCAAGTACTGGAATCCACACTCTACGTCTAGGGTTGGCACCCGTGGTTCCAGGATCCCAAGGCTGGACTCTGCTCCAGCGCCAGGCTCTGCTCCCTTCGCAGTGGGCATTAACATCCCCGGGACCCACGTGATGGTGTCAGCCCTTTAGTGCTTCAAGCAGAGCAGAGAGCTCTTCTCCACCCCACAAGTTCATGACGCCCTGATCTGCCCTTGCACCAGGCTCACTCCTGTTTCCCAGATCTCAGTGCTTAGGGAGGGGACTGAGGATAGAAGATGGCCCAAAATGGTCCTCCAAAGAGCTCTAGCTTGATCTCAAAGCATCCCACTGCTTCCCTCCAAAGAGCCTTCTCCAAAAGGCTCACCTATCAGGCAGGAGTCATTCAGTTTGCACCTCTGGGCTCTGGCTCAGAAATAGGGATTGATAAACTCAGCTGAGTCTCTGCCTTAGTCACTCCTAGTGCACGGATGGAAGCTTTGGAAATGGTGAGTGCACAGAAAAGACCCTAAAAGATGCGGGGACAGCACAGGGGAGGGAATGAATTCAGACTGGGGAAGGCTTTGTAGAGGTGACATTTGAGCTGATCATAAAGCCTGAGCAGGTGGAATTTCCTAGGCAGAGCAAGGGAAGGGGGGGGGGGGCAAATGGCATGGAGATGTCTTTACTCCTGTGTTCCTGAGTAAGTACTGATGGGAGGATGCAGGATTGTTGGGGAAAGTGGAGGGACTTGGGAGAACCTGTGAAGGGCCTTCAGGGTGTTGTTAAAGAACGTGGACCTTATTCAGTGGGGTTAAGAGTTGGAATCTAGTTTGGAAACTCAGGAGTTTCAGGAAGTCTGTGTTTGTGAATCCAGTTGATTTTTTTTCAAACTATGTTTAAACAATTAAAAATATATAATAAAACCCTACTCACGCAAATGTGTTAGATGGACATTTTAGCACCTTGGAGATCCCTAACATATTAACTCGTGCTACAGGTTGATTATTTTATTAGTGAGCTTTAGAATAAAGCTTTTCCTATTATCTGTTTAATAGGAGAACATCTTGAGATTGCAAAACTTTCAGTTTAAAACAAAACAAAGCAAAAAAACCTCTTACCATTTGCAACCACTTACTTGATACAAATCAGGACTTTCTCAATACGAGGCAAAAACAAACACAGAAACAGATTGGCTGGATGCTGAAGCTTCAGCCTGCACTAGTACCCTAATGTTGAGATACAGACCACTGTGGTTTTTCATTAACTGACTTTATAGTAAATACATTTATATTTATATGATGCATTTGAATTTGTAAAATAAATGTAAAGCAATTAAGTATGGTAATAGCTGATTTACATACTGGGTGGCCTTATGACCACCTGTATTAGGGTCCTGCCCAGGAGTTCATTTGAATAAGGGGTCAATCTACTTTTTAAAAAACATGCGAAAACCATTATGGAGCTTTTGCAGGATTTTTCATTGGGGGATTAACTTGGTCTCTTTCTTCTTTTAGAAAGATCACTCTGGGGCAGTGTGTCGGATAGATTGGAAAGAGTGAGAAGGCTAGTCTCTGCCTGAAGAAGCAGCTTAGAATGTAGTGGCCTGAGGGGTGGCAAGAAGGGGATAGAAAATGCATCAATGCTCAAAATCCCTTTTTACCTCAAGCACCAGGGAACTGGGGAGCCTAGGCCCAGTGGTCAGCTTTGGTCCCTTGGCCATCCCTGGCCTTCACAGCTCTCTAAGAGGCAAGGAGCCTGGAGGCTTCCAGCAGTAGCCCCTCTTCCCACAGGCTATTTTGGGGGCATTAGGCCTCATGGGCCCCATCAGGGCCTGACCTGGACTTATTCTCATTCCCAGGGGTCTGAGTGAAATATTTAACTCCTAGGCCCATAGGAGGCCTTCTTGTGGTGTCAGAGTACTTCTTCAATCCAGAGCTGTCCTGTCTTCCTCTCCTCCAGCAGCCCTTCTCTCTCCCAATCCTGCTAGAAAGAACAGCTTTCTGGCTGTGTTCCTGTCTTGGGTTCAATAGGCAGAATCGTACTGGGCTCTATGGGAGGTCCTCAGGCGGGCTGGGTCAGGAAAGCCAGAGCTGTCAGCCTGCCCCTCAACCACACTGGAAGGCATAGAAGGCTGGCAGGACCCTGATTCCCTGCAGCCCCCAGAGTGCCCAAGCTAAGCCCCGGAGTTGTCCTGATCCAATCCCCAGTCCAGGATTTAGATTTCCTTCTAATTTCTGGAGGAACTGTTCCTAGTGTGTTTGTTCCTGACAACACCTGACCAGCTGACCTTGTTCTGCAGCCAGGCCCAAGAGGGTCCCCATGGTGGCTTGTCCAGTTCTGGTCAGCCCCTCTCACCTGTTCCTTCAGCTTCTGCACAGGCCGGTCACTTATCCCAGCTGGGATGCGCATTTCTTATAGCAGTAAATGCCCTCTAGATCCCAGGTCACTCATACTGTGTCACAGCAGTCCCAGTAGGGAGACAAGGGCCTGCCCTTGGGACCCCAGTTCTGAGGGGAAGATAGCCCTGCCCTTAGAAACAACAGTCTGAGGGCATGGGGGCCCCTCACCATTTTCCCACATCTGGAAAGCGAGGTCTGAGGGAGGTGTTTCCAGGAAAATGGCTGAAGTATCCCGCAGAGGAGGCCTTCTGGGACCCACTGAGGAGGGAGAGGCATAAAAGGGACTGCTGTGTAGACAGATGCCAGGCTAGAGGCCAGGGGCTTGGGATCTCATCCTGGCTCTGCCTTGACTTTGCTGTGTGTCCTAGAGTAACACTCTGCGCATCTCTGGGCCTGTTTTGCTATCAGTAAAATAGAGAAGTAGAGACTCTTGGGGCCCTGATTTTTCTTGCCTATGGGTGGGGTGGAATGGGGTCTAGATAGATCAGCCAAAGGAGACCCAGGACTTGGCAGTCCGGCGGGGAACGTGGGACAGAAAATGAGTAGTGTGACCTTGGCTGGCTGCCTAGGCTGGAGTACCTTGCTTGGGAATCTGCCTGAAGGGGCAGGGGGGCAGCCAGCTCTCTGTTCTTAAAGGCATGATGGGCCCATCCCCAGGACAGTGAGCCTATGTGTGGGAAAAGCTCAGCTCCTGCTCCAAAGGCCTATAGGCTCCCCAGGTTATGAGAGGGTCTCCCTACCCTCCCACCATCCCTACCCATACGACACACAGGCACATGGCAGGCCAGCAACTGGGAGAGTCATTTGTGTAGTGCCTCAGAGGAGAAGCACCCATCCTGCCACTGCTTTACACAGACCTATCCCTGCCAGACACATCCACCCTCTTAGGTTTAGAAGTCAAATGCAAACTGAGGTCCACCACATGACCTTGGGGAACTCTTTTGTCTTTCATTCCTATTTTAAGGTTCTGAAGCTGCATTAGCCACTAGCCATATGTAGTCATTTAAGTGAATTAAAATTAAATAAAATTAAAAATTTGGTTCCTCAGTCTCGCTAGTCACATTTCAAGTTGTTCCATAGCCACATGGGCAGCACAGATTATGGAATATTTCCATTATCACAGAAAGTTCCACTGGACAGTGCACTTCTAAGAGATGGCATAAATCTCTGCCTTGGGGGATGAATTATAAGCTCCACAGGGGCAGGGATCATACCTGTACTGTTCCCTGCCATGCACCCTGCACAGTAGCTGTCACATGGTAACCAATGAATGCTGTCAATTGACTGGAGCCCAGGCTTGGCCCCGTAAAAGAAGCTGTGGTGTTGGGTACAGGACCCACAGGACTGTCATGAGCAGACCAGAATGGGAGGGGCATCTGTGAGTCCTTCCTTCCCTTCCCTTCCCTTTCTCTTTCTTTCTCTCTCTCTCTCTCTTTCTTTCTTTCTCTTTCTTTCTTTCCTTCTTTCTTTCTACAGGGGCTTAACTTGGTCTCACTTTTATTTCAGAAAGATCACTCTGAATCACCTCTTAGAGGTCCCACTTCTCAACACTGCTGTATTAGGGATTAAGTTTCCAACACATGAGCTTAGTGGACAAATTCAAGCTCATTTCCTTTCCTCTTGCATTTGAGTTCTCTGTTTATCTTTCTCTCCTACTAGCCTATGAGCTCTGAGGGCAGGAACCAGGTGTTTACTGGAACCACTAGGCAGGTACCTGACACAAAGAACCAGTAGATACTTGTGAAATTTGCATCAACCAAAAAAAAAAAAAAAACCTGAACACCTACTATATATAAAATAATCTGGGTGGTGCCTGTGGCTCAGTGAGTAGGGCGCTGGCCCCATATACCGGAGGTGGTGGGTTCAAACCCGGCCCCAGCCAAAACTGGAAAAAAAGGAAAAAAAAAATCAATCTGGACAGATTAGGGCAATTCCCTGGGGTTTCTAGTTCATGTTGAATTTGTCATTGCACATTGAAATATGTTAGAAGTATATTGCCTCATAGTGACTCACTCCTGTAATCCTAGCACTCTGAGAGGCTGAGGAAGACAGATTGCTTGAGCTCAGGAGTTCAAGACCAGCCTGAGCAAGAGTGAGAGACTGCCTCTACTAAAAACAGAAAAACAAGCTGGGCGTTGTGGTAGGTGCCTGTAGTCCCAGCTACTCAGGAGGCTGAGGCAAGAGGATTGGTCAAGCCCAAGAGTTTGAGGTTGCTGTGAGCTACAATGCCACAACACTCTACCCAGGGTGACAGAGCAAAACTCTGTCTCAAAAAAAAAAAAAAGAAAGAAAGTATATTGGGCAGTGCCTGTGGCTCAGTGAGTAGGGCGCTGGCCTCATATACTGAAGGTGGTGGGTTCCAACCCCGCCCCAGCCAAACTGCAACAAAAAAACAAAATAGCCAGGCATTGTGGCAAGTGTCTGTAGTCCTAGCTACTCTGGAGGCTGAGGCAAGAGAATCGCCTAGGCCCAAGAGCTGGAGGTTGCTGTGAGCTGTGATGCCACAGCACTCTACCGAGGGCAACAGAGTGAGATTCTGTCTCTTAAAAAAAAAAAAGTATATTGAAAGTTCAGAGTTTACTGAGTCCCTCTCTGTGCTAGGCATAGTACTAAACACTAGAGATACAATAATGAACGAAGTACTCACGGTTCCTGCTCTCTTAGAACTGAGGCATGGTTCTGCTTTCTCCCTACAACTCTGCCTAGAAAGTGAAATAATTAAATAAGCAATTATAATTAAATGTTACCAAGAAGGAAATTCCTAGGAGAGGTATCAAACTAAGACTGGGGCGAGGGACTTCTAGTTCAAGGCCCAAAGAGTAAAGAAGTTAGCTAGACAGAGAGTCAGGGAAAGCACAGCGGATGGAGGCAATTAATAGCATGTGTAAAGGCTCAGTGTGATCAGATGTGAGAAAGGTCAGCCTGAGCAAGGATAGGGAAGGGGAAGGTGAGAGGTAGAAAAGAGGTAGGAGTCTGTTGCGAAAGGCTTCCTACTCTACACTAAAGGCTGCTGACCTTATTTGGAGAAGAGTGGGCACCACTGAAGAGGTGGGCTGTGATCAGATCTGAATATCAGAAAAATCTCCTGACAGCAGCATGAATGACAGATTGGAGTACGTGAGAGATATTGATGGCTGGAACAAAAAGAGGTAGATGAATTCTAGTAGAGTTGACTCATTATGGTGACTGAACAATGGGAGAAAAGAGTAGAGACTAACTTCCAGGCTCCTGCTTGGGTGATACATGGACGGTGGTGCCAAACACTCAGATGAAGAAATGAGAGGGGGTCAGGTTTGGGGGTGGATGAAGTGGTGGGAATTCAGCCTGGGGAATATTGATTTGAGTGTCTGTTATTCAACTGGGATAATTAGATATGTAAGACTGGGGCTGAGGAGACGAATCTGGGTTGGAGATACATTTTTTCATATAATGATGTTTACGGGCAGCATTTCTCCCTTAGAACATGTAACTCTTGCTTGGTAATGGAAACCATCTGGAGATCATCTCTAGCATCAGTCACACTTGGGCTACATACATTGTCTTCATTTTTCTATTGTGTCCAGATGGTCGTCAAGATCGCAAACTCCCTGAGGGCATGTCTCTCCCTCAGACTGTGCTCCTAGTGGGGGACCCAGCGCTTCCCTCAATCCCCATCTGGTCCTGCATAGATGAGGTTCTGACCTAAGTGTGCACGTGGCTAAGCCTCTTTAGGGAGAAGGCTCTCCATGTCCCCAGTACCTGGAGGGGCTTACAGGAGAGCACCTGCCTCAGGGGAGGTCTGAGTGACAGCCCCTCCTACCACTCCTCTGCAGCCTAAGCCTCAGAATGCGGTCACCATTGCTGTGTCCTCCCGAGCCTTGTTCCGCATGGATGAGGAGCAGCGGATCTACGCGGAGCAGGGTGTGGAGGAGTATGTGCGCTACCAGCTGCAACACGAGAATGAGCCCTTCAGCCCCGGGCCGGCCTTCCCTTTCGTGAAGGTGAGGAGGCAGCCCCACCACTAGCCCATTAAGTGCCTTAGTGGGGGTTAGAAAAAAGCATTCCCATGAGTGTTTGAGTAAGGAAAAGGGACCCGGCTCTGCGCCTGTGGCTCAATCAGCTAAGGCGCCAGCCACATACACCTAAGGTGGTGGGTTCGAATCCCCAGCCCGGGCCCGCCAAACAACAATGATGGCTGCAACCAAAAAAATGGCCAGGCATTGTGGCAGGCGCCTGTGGTCCCAGCTACTTGGGAGGCTGAGGCAGGAGACTCGCTTGAGCCCAGGAGTTGGAGGTTGCTGTGAGCTGTGATGCCATGACGCTCTACCCAGGGGGATAGCTTGAGGCTCCATCTCAAAAAAAAAAAAAAAGGAAAAGGAGCCCTTTCTGGGCAGATGCAACCCCATTAGTGACTGGCTTGGCTAGGGGACAGAGCCTTTAGGGGAAGAAAGGGCCACCCACAAACTCTGGATTAATGCAGCCCCATGCCTGGTAACCAGCTTGGTGAATGGGACATGGGCTGGGTTTCAGTCCCCAGTCACTCCTTTGGGAGGCATCCCTGAACAGTAAGCAACTCATACAATGGTAGAAAAATGGCATAAGGAGAAGATGGTTCATCTGCACTGATCTCATCCCCAGCCGGGCCCCTGACCTCCCCTATTTCCCCTTCGCTGGATCCCTGGCCACTAACTCCAGATATGCATCCTTGTGAGTCTGAGCTGGAGGGTGCCCTCTCCCTTCCAGGCTCTGGAGGCTGTGAACACGCGGCTGCGGGAGCTGTACCCTGATAGTGATGACGTCTTTGACATCGTCCTCGTAACCAACAACCATGCTCAAGTGGGTGTCCGCCTCATCAACAGTATCAACCACTATGGTGAGCATGAGCACAAGGGGGTTGGCTCTAGAACCGGTATGGACTGGAACCCCAAGCCCACGTTGTCCTGGTAAACTGGCTTTTTAAAACAAACAAAACCCTAATTGCAGCATTGCCAGTTTTCATGATGTAAATATTTCTACCACGGCTGATTTCAAGCCACCAATGGTTGAACAACATAACTGGCTCACAGAATTCCTGAATGCGTAGCCAAGGGCTCTTGCAATCCAGTCCAAGCCAGCTCTGGCCCCATAATACAGCCCCCAATCCCAGTGGGATCAGGGAGGGCACTTATTGCCTCTATGCCTCTGTTTCTGACTGTGATGGGCTAAGAGGCGTCATGAGACTGCTAGGAGAATCAGCCATTTGTCAGAGTGAAAGGGCTTTATGTCTTAGTCCAGACTTGTGATTGAGAATAATAGACCCTCCAAGGCTAGCTCAAGCTGAAGAGAATAATTTCTTATTAGGTTGCAGGGCTGTCGCTCAGAACCACAGGGAAGGGAATAACACTGGGCCTCCAAAGGCCTGAATCCAAGAACTGGAAATCTCTCCTAGGCTCTTCTATTCTCTGGACCACGTGAGCCCTAATTTGTGCTTCTTTAGCAAGTTTGTTCCTTTTTTTTTTTTCTTTTCAGTCTCTCTCCCCAAACTGGATTTCTCTGCTTTTCCTGAACAAAAACCATAATCAAGAAAAGCTGAGAAATTCAGTTTGGAGGACCGAGAGAGACAGGAAAATAAACCTATATTTGTAGGTTTACTCAAGCTTTGTTTTAAGTAATGAAGCGAGTCCAGCAGGCATTTTTTAGTACTAATTTCAAATTGCTGGGAGCAGGGGTGATATTCAAAATATTTAACCACCTGTGTGATACAAATGCTGAGCAATCAAGAAAAACACCATCTATAGCACTGTCCTGCCATTCCAGGCACTCCCCTTTCTGTGTGGACTGTGGTAGGAACAGGAGTCCTGGCAAGGGGTCAGGGGAGTGATGGGTCACCCCACGTGCTCAGAACAGCACCCATTTATCAACCAGCAAATATTTCCCCAGCCAGGGAGAACAGCTGGTTGTCAGCCCAGGCTGGGAGAAAATCAGATTGGCCTTGTTTGGGTCAAGTGTCTGACGCTATCCAATCAGCTATGGCCAGGAGGGTGGGGTCACACAGGCATGGCTGGAGGATCCGCCTTTTATAGTGCTGTGATTCCTCGACGAGAGATGCCACTGTAAGTCAGGTAATTGCTCCAAAGATGTGATCATCCCCATTTCATGGATGAAGGATGGAGAAGGTTGGAGGGGGAACACTGGCCTAAAATCACCCCAAGAATCACTCTGCTTCCCTGCGTCACTCAAGGTGGCAACTACTGGGCACAAAGGGGCCACTCAGATGCCCTGCAGGCTAACCCTGGCCTCACCTGCTACTCTCTACCTCCTCCCCAGACCTGTTCATTGAGAGGTTCTGCATGACAGGTGGGAACAGCCCCATCTGCTACCTCAAAGCCTATCACACCAACCTCTACTTGTCAGCTGACGCGGAAAAAGTGCAGGAAGCCATTGATGAGGGTAAGTCAAAATAAGGAGGAAAATGGGGGAGAGTCCAGCAAAGGGATCCCAGGGGTGGGAGCCTGTCCTTCGGCTCTGAGCAGGTGCTGGAAGTTGCCATGGTAACTGGAAGGAGCTGCTGTATCATACTTTCCTCAATTCTTATAATCTGTTCTATAAACTCTGAAAACAAGGCCCTCCCCGTTCCACTTTCCCACCTCCACTCCTACTGTGTTAAGGATGCATTTACTTCTCAGTATAGACCAGATTTCTGCCTCTGTGGAAACCCTCCTTATAGCCCAGAAAGCTACACTCTGTAAGATTCCTCCAGGTCAGAAGGAACCTCTTCCCTACTCTACCAAAGTGTTTTACACATACTGAGACAAAGCTCATTTCAAGTAGAATTCAGTTCCTAAAGCCACCATCTGCTCCCTGACAATCTCCAGTTGCACTGACTCTGTATTTGTGTTTCCTGCTGTTTATATTTTACACTGGGCCTCACTCTGGGCCTATGGAGTAGGGAACCCATATCCAGTCCAGTCTTAGACATGGGGTCTGGGAAATGACTGGCCAGTGCTATGGGGAGGTTAAGAGACCCAGCTACAAGTACTGACAAAGAGAATCCCCTCCTTTGGGGAATCCCTGTGTTTCTTTCGAGGGGCAGTTTTGAGTTGTATCCATACTCTACTCTGAGTCTTCCCAACATGGTGCATTTCCTATTGCATGGGGAAGAAAACAGGAGGAGTCACCCAGCTGCCTGAAAAGGCTCCTTAGGCTGGACGCCAGTGGCAGGATTCTTTACCAACCAACAATACATCCACTTTTCTCTTCCTCTCTCACACTGCCTCCTGCCTGGAGGCCTGACCTCTGTCTCCCAAAGCCCCACTGCCCTGCTAGGGAGCTCCAAGTGGCTTTTTTGAACCAGAGAGCAGAGGCATTTCCTCAGACAACATCACAGCCTCAGCACTGACATGTAAGGGTGCCTCTGTACTTCTGCAACTTGACCTCATGCTAGGGAGAAAAGCATTGGTCAGGAGGGCACTGGTGGCTGCTCAGGGTAGAGATAGCTCTGGGTCATCTTGGTTCCAGGGCTGGCAGAGCTGTGAAGGTACCTGGCCTGTTGCCTGGGCCTGCTTGTAGGGCTCTCAGGCTAGTGAAGTTGTATGAGGCTGGCACTGCTCACTCCTCCCCAAGCTTTCCTAAGCCTAGTCTCTGTGACCCCAGGTTCCCAAAGAGCAGAGCTGGAGTGGCCTTTGGAGAGATGGAGCCTTGATAATCAATCAGCTCAGCCAGCTGCCCGGGTCTCCAGCCTCTCAGCATGGCTCTCTGCTGCCCAGTGCAGCTCTAGCCTGGAGTCTGAGTCACAAACAGGCAGGAGGAGCCCAGGAGGAGCCCAGAGTTGCAGTCTATGCACACAGTCTGCTGTCACTCATGCTGCCTCCCAGGGCCACCCAGGTTGTCTCCAGGAGCCCTAAATGACCAGGTTGCTCTGAGTAAGGCATACCTGGTATCATTGTGGCTGTAGACTGAGGGTGCCCATGTCCACCCCATCGCAGATTACAGCCTGGGGTCTCAACCCCAGGTGGAGCTGAGAGGCCCTTAGTTCTACTTTGGTCCAGAGAGGTGGAGTGACTTGCTGGAATCAGCCATGAGGAAGTGGCCAAGGTTAAGCAAGAGTTGGGGCTCCTTCCCAGCCCCCCATAGCTTTACATCAGGGGCCTGTGAGGAGCCCCTGGCCAGACAGCATGGCCTGTGGAACCCTTCCTCTCAGCCAGGACTGTGTCCACCTGGTCCACACTAGCATTACCTTACTAGGCATTAAAGTATGGAAAGACTGAAATTCCTTCATTCTGGTTGGTAAATGCTTCCTTTCCTAAGTCCTCTCATCTCCCCTCTGCACCCTGGGAGTCTCCCAGACCTCTCCACAAAGCAGCAACCAAAGGGTTAACCTGACAAGGTGAGGATCCTCAGAGCTATGGCTCCTGTCCATTCTCCTTGGCTAGTGCCTGTGTACTACTAGTTTTTAGCCTTCATTAGGCTTGCCGTGAGCTCTGGGTGAGGCAGGTGGGAAAAGATAGTCTGAGATATGTTTCCTTCCTCTTCCCCCAGGCAGGGGGGCCCTATCACCCCGCCTAGAGACAGACAATGCTTGCCTCTCTCTGCCCAGGGATCGCAGCTGCCACCATCTTCAGCCCCAACAGGGATGTGGCTGTATCCCAGAGTCAGCTGCGCGTGGCCTTCGATGGGGATGCTGTGCTCTTCTCGGATGAGTCGGAACGCATTGTGAAGGCCCACGGGCTGGACAGATTCTTTGAGCATGAGAAGGCCCATGAGAACAAACCTTTGGCCCAGGTGCTCACCATTGTCCCCAAACCCCTGAGTAAGACGAGGCAGCACCCCAGCCCAGAACCAGACCCCCAGCTCAGCCCAGAGTCCAGCCATGTCCCCTCAAGCCCACATCCCTCTCACTTGGCCCCCATTCCTTTCAGTGAACTTCCACCTCTGCACTGAGCCCTTTTGTCCCTCCCTGGAATCCTCCCTGAGCCATACCCTCTCCAAAGCTTCCACCCTCACAGCCCCTCTTTGCAGCTAAAATCCCCAATTCTGAGGTCTCCATCCCCTCACTGAAGTCCCTGTCTCTCTAGGCCCCCACCCTTTTTCTGAGGTCCTCGCCCCTCTCTGAAGCCCTCAGCCTCTCTCTGAAGCTGCCATCCTCTCTCTTGTCTGGAGATCTTCTCCTCTCTGAGATCCTCCACCCCTCTGAGTGAGCCCCATTTCCCTCACTAGAAACAGGAGGAAAGAAGCTGCTGGACAGGTGCCCCTCACTGGGGCAGGAAATTCCAGCTGGGTGTGGGGTCCGGGGCAGAACATTTGATGTGGAACACCTTCTGCCCTCCATCCCTTGGCCAGAGACACAGGGATCCTCACTCACCCTCAAGATGCTCAGAGTGTCTCTGAAAGCAGAATACACCCTAGACATGGCAGAAATCCCCTGGAGTTGGGGCTGTCGGGCTTCTCCAGCCCTCCTGGGAGCTCCTATCTGCTTGTTTAAAATCTGAGTGCTCAGTGATCCCAGAACCCCTCTCCAAGAGCACAGCCGGCTTTGGTTGTGACTCCTGAATGAATATTCATTTCACTTCCATTCTTGTGAGCTGCCTCTGCAATCCTTGGGAATCAAGGACACAATAATTTTCCCACTAAGTGGCAGGCAGAGGCCTAGGAGACCATGGTTTGCTCCAGGTCACCTAGCCAGTGAGGGGTCTCCCAGACTAGAAGCCCACTTTTCCTTAATTTCAATTGCTTTGGAAATAAGCAGTTTTCTTCATCAACATCCCATTTTCTATTCATGCATCCTCATTAAGCTTCATTGTTCTGGGGAGTGCAGAGAATAAATTCTTTTTCTGGCTCTAGAAAGCTTGAGCATGACACTGAGCCACCTTGTGCCTGATGAGCACCATTGATGTTCAGCAGTTATTCATTGGTCCATCCATCCAGTTGTTTTTATTTAGCTGGAGTCTATGCTGATTGAAGGGTGCCTATGCCACAGCTATGAAATTATTTTCAATATCCTCCTGCTGGTGGTCACACTTATGGAGCTGCAGGACAGATACCCATGAACCTTGATGGGTGTATGAAGGGACATACACAGTAACAGTATCCCTGGTACAGTTACTGACTCAGCCCCAATAGACAGAAGTACAGACCCCCAGATGGACACAGACACCTACAGCCCCATAGATACACATGGTGGCCCAAGCAGGCAGAGCAGAACTAACTGAAAGATTTCAGGATCCACCCTATACAATAAGACCCTAGTGGGCCTGGGGAGAGGGAGCCAAAGTTGGGAGGGTAGAGCTCACAGTGTTCCTTTGCCTTACAGGGCCCCTTAAAGGGCTTTCTGGAGGCACTGGGTAGGCTGCAGAAGAAGTTCTATTCCAAGGGCCTGCGGCTGGAGTGCCCAATTCGTACCTACTTGGTGACAGCACGCAGTGCAGCCAGTTCCGGGGCCCGGGCTCTCAAGACCCTGCGCAGCTGGGGCCTGGAGACAGATGAGGCCTTGTTCCTAGCTGGAGCACCCAAGGGCCCCCTCCTCGAGAAGATTCGCCCACACATCTTCTTTGATGACCAGATGTTCCATGTGGCTGGGGCTCAGGAGATGGGAACTGTGGCTGCCCATGTGCCTTATGGAGTGGCACAGGCATCCCGGAGGACTGCACCTGCAAAGCAGGCTCCGCCTGCACAGTAGCTGAGCTACTGGCTTTGCTGATTCCATTGCTCCAGGCTCCCTGTCATACTTCGACTCTTCATCTGGTAGACCCTTCTAGTTCTTCACTGTGTACCCTTCTGCCTGGCTGCCCTCATCCCGCTGAGTGAGGTACTTGTAGGAAATTATGTAGACTGGGTTGGCTTTCTCACCATCCCTTCTTTGGGGTTAAACCCTGTGCCAAGAGCCTGACCAGGACAATAGGACTGTGCAGAGTAGCTGGATTTCAGGGGGGAGTGGCCGGGTCTGAGACTGAGAGGACCAGGGAGGCCTCAAAAGGGCTAGGGATGAAAACTAGACAGCCATGAACCTTGGTGGGTACATGAAGGGACATACATAGTAACAGTTGCACTGGTACAGTTACAACTCAGAAAACACTGCTCCCACAGAGAGTGATCAGGTCTCAAAGTCTGTCCTGGCATCAACTGTGTGACTTTGAGTAAGTCCCTCCCATTCACTGCCCCCACTTTCTCCATATTTGGGATGGTTTTCAAACTCCCCTTTAGTCAAAGAAGCTGGATTCTGCCAGATTGCCCTCTTAGAAGGAGGCATTCTGTGCCAGGGCTGCTGCTGATATGCATGCCACCTTCCTGCAGATTGCAAAAGGATACTCTTTCTAGAAGAATGACAATCAAAAAGACAGCCCCTTCTCTGGCCTGACCCAGACCAGTGCTGCGCACCCAGCTTGGTTAACAGGATAGAGACTGGATCTCAGCCCTCATTGGCTCCTCAGCTCAGAGGCTTTTGTCAAATGGGCAAAATGTACAATCACCCACAGCAACCCTACCTATAGCTTTATACATCTGGAAAGCACTGGACAAGATAATCTGTTTGCCAATCTGCACACACTCTCTCCTCCAGCCAGCAGGGGGTGCTACAGGCACTTCCTGGGGAGGCACTTCTGTGGCTGCCTGCTCGATGTTTCTTTTGCTTTTGTTTTTAGCCAAAGTTGGGTTGTTCTTGTCTGCCATTCCCCTCATCTTCACCCTCACTCCCCCAGTTATGCCAGTGGGGAATCTGTGTCTGCTGTGGTGGCCCCAGATGCAGGAGACAAAAGCAGAGTGGCTGCAACAGGCCATTGTCCAGGCTGAGTCTGAGGATGAGTTGCTGCCTGGGGTGAAGTGGAAGCATCTGAGATAGTGACAGGTTAGGGAGGGAGGAGCTGTAATGGGCGCCTGCAGAATTCAATGGAGTTGTGAGTGGAAGGCCAGTTGGAGCTGCTGTTGGAGGTAATGAGCTCTTCATCACTAGATGTTGTACAGGGGGTTCCAAGATGAGGTGACCTCCCCTGAGATGCAGCAGTGAATCCTTCATGTTTCTGGAGCTCCTGCGGCTTCACCACCTCTTCCTGTGGAGAACTCTCACCATGTAATGAGTCAGCCTCCTCCCTTGTTGGGCAGCCCTGGCTTTCTCACCGATGCTGATCTCTCAGGAAGACCAAGAAGGGGTGAGCAGGCATCCATGTGTGGACTGACTGCCAGGGGTTCAGGTATCATCAGAGGGACAGAAACCTGGAGAGGTAGGGGCAGGAAAAGGGGCAGAGATTGATCTTGGTTCTTCAAGACCCACTCAGCTCAGGGTCTGAATGGGCACAAGTTCTATACAAAGTGGGGGAATGTAGTTGCTACAGAAAGATAATCCAGGAAAGAGAACAAAGTGAGAAGGTAGGTTCCTGAAATAAGCAACAGTTGGGGCCAGAAGAGAAGTGCTGGGCTGTATTTTTCTATCAGTGTTGGAGGCCTCCAAAGGCTGGTTCCAAGGAGGAAAGGCTAGGCTGAGTGTCTGGGCAGACACCTACTGCCTTATCAGGTGACAGGCACTGTTGTACCTAGAAGGGCATGTGATAAAGATGCTTTTGTATGAGGTTATTTGCACCACACAGCCAGCATTCTTCTGGCCAACAGAGAAGGCCCTGGGGGCAGAAAGCCTGTTTGTGGCTTCCTCCACTAGCAGAGGTCCAAGCTTAGCTGGAGGTACTGTGAGACCCAAGAGGAGCTTCAAGGAAATGAAAAGGAAATAAGAGAGAGTGCTCGGTTTGAGTCACCTTCAATCTTGGCTGAACCACAGATAGGTCCTCTGCCCCGAGGTCAGAATCATCCCCAGGAAGCCTCTAGGGCTCCGAGAGGTATAACCTGCAAGGTTGGGCACAGCCCAGGTTCATAGGATGGCACAAGGCCACTTGATCAGGGCCACACTGAGGACCACACCAGATGTCACCTAATTAAGATAAACTCCAGGGATTCTGGGACCATGAGTCTTACCCTCAGGGCCTAGTGATGAATGCCACTAATTCTTCCAGGTCTCTCAGGAAGCAAGAAAATATGATGCTGGAAGCAGAAAGATAACGGGCAGTAAAAAGCCACTGATTTCACTGGAGCCACCTTTAATAGACATAGACAGCCCCGAGCAATGGAGAAACAGTGAGGGTCCAAATTCTATTATTGAAATTACAAATGAGCATCTCAGACATGGAAAAAAGCTTTCAGTAGCTGAAATAAAAGGCTAGAAGTCTGGAGTGGCAGACTTAGGCAGCAGCTAGACAAGCTTTCTGATGGTTTCAAGAGGTGAGGAGGGGCTGAGGGGTGAAGAGCACTGTTTACTGTATCACCAGGACATTTAAAAGCCAGGTGAACATCAAAGCTCCAGTTCCAACCAAGGAATGCAGCACTGAGGCAGAGGGGCCCTGTGAGCTGAAAGTATCACGTCTCTAACAAGTCCTGCAGAGCACTGGCCCCAGAAAATTCTTGCCAACAAAGTCCCAGACCCAATGGGACTGCCACTTAGAAATACAGAAGCCCTGTTACTAAAGACTGAGACTGCAAAGGTAATTGCAAAACAGCCCCTTTCCCTGCCTGAAAGTCCAATCAGAGTAGTGAGTGGCAGAATATACCAGAAAAAAATAGAAACCATCAAGAAGTTCAACTCCAAGATTGATTTGGGATTATATATGATATTCAATTGATGTGCATCAGTACAGCCAAACAGATGATAAAAATTTTGAAACACCTCCATACTAGTTGGAAACTAGGGCTGTTGCAAATCCCTGAGTGTTTTTTTGTGGCCTCAGCTGGACCCTCTATGTGAACATGACATCTTCCCACAGTCCAGCCTGCGGGGGCTGCACCATCTAAAGAAATACATGGTTTCTATTTCTTTATAGCCAGTGTTTATTCTCTTTTGGGGTATCCCAGCCAGGCTAGTTTAGGGAGCTAAAGTAACTTATCCAAAGCCATACAGCTAGTAAGTGGCAGTGCTGGGACTCAAACTCATGTCTGTCTCATGTCAGGACCCAAGCTCTCAACCATTTTGTCATCCTGCACATACAGATGCGGGGAGGTGGCAAGAGAAGCCTCATGTGAGGTCGTCACCAAAGAAGTTTACATGACACTAGCTAATGTGTTGATTTCCCCTGTGCTGAAACACTGAAATATGTTTGAGTGGGTATATTTTTATTATAGCTTCTGAAAGAGTTAAAAATAAATTAGAGCCAAACGTCTGCAGACCCCTTGAAATACTTCCAAGCAATCCTAAGTTCTGTGGAACCCAGTTTGAAGACCCCTGTTTTGGGTTAATGTACAGTTTGGCAAGCTGTGGGCCTTTGGGCCAAAACTGAGCCACCACTTGTTTTTGGAAAAACACTCGTTGGTACACAGTTGTACCAACTGTTGCAGAATTGAATTATTGCAACAGAGACTGCAAAGCCAAAAATATTTAATATTTGACCCTTTACAGAAAAAGTTTGCTGACCCCCTGGGCTAAGGCAAACATCCCTGGCCCACCCCTTGGTGGAATGAACCAGGTTACACTTATAGAAGTGTTGGTAGACAGAGATTGGCTCCATTGCTAAGGGGGAAGGGCATGGAGGGTCTATGCCCATCCAACCCTTGCTTGACATTTGAGGATTTGAGATTCTGAGTTTTAACTTTTTCTTTTTCTTTCTTTCCTTTTTCTTTTTTTTTTTTGAGACAGAGTCTCACTTTGTCCCCCTTGATAGAGTGCTGTGGCGTCATAGTTCAAAGCAACCTCAAATCTTATGTTCAAGTGATCCTCTTGTCTTAGCCCCCAAGCAGCTGGGAATACAGGTGCCTGCCACAACGCCCAGCTATTTTTTAGGGATGGGGTCTCACTCTTGCTCAAGCTGGTCTTGAACTCTTGAGCTCAGGCAATCCACCCACCTCAGCCTCCCAGAGTGCTAGGATTACAGGTTTGAGTCACCTTACCTGGCCCACAGTTTTAACTATTTTCTTTTCTTTCTTTTTTTTTTTTAGAGACAGTCTCATTTTGTCACTCTCAGTAGAGTGCTGTTGTGTCACAGCTCACAGCAACTTCTAGCTTTTGGGCTTAGGTGATTCTCTTGCCTCAGCCTCCTGAGCAGCTGGGACTACAGGCACCTGCCAAAATGCCTGACTATTTTTTGTTGTAGTTTGGCCTGGGCTGGGTTTGAACCCGCCACCCTTGGTTTATGAGGCTGGTACCCTACTCACTGAGCCACTGGTGCTGCCCAGTTTTAACTATTTTCAAGTGACCCACAGCCTATTGTAATTTGTAATTTTGTTGATGCATAGATTTGACTAGAGTGTGCCCTCCCAAGCTGATTGGTGGAGCAGGACCCCTTGCTGTCTGTCCAGCATCTGCTCAGTGTGGCTCTATGTTCTCTACTTGTCATTGCCCTCCTGAGGCCTCTTGGACAGTGATAAGTCGGGTAGGTGGAGGATGGGCAGTAGCTAAATATAGGTTTTGGATACAGTGAAATGCCCAAAGTTGACTTCTGCAGCTCTGAGCTAACAAGTCATCTGTATGCTGTCTGTGAAAGCAGTAACAAATCCTTCATGAAGGTGGTCCCAGTGAGGACTGTAGCCGGATTAGAGTTTAACTGATCAAGTGACAAAGAAAACTCCAGCAAAAGTTGAAATGACAGTTTTCCTGTGGTATGAGGGTGTGAGAAATAAGCACACGTACTCCTCATGATGTAATTGTGGATCAGGAAAATTCCAGGACTCTGTAAACTGAGAGGTTTATCAAGGCCCTGGGATCCACTGTAAGAATGCAAGTGTGGAAGAGGTCCCATTTCCAGCCACAGTTGCTGTCACCACTGCATCACAATACACTCATCTGCTCAGTCCAGACTTGGCCCCAGGGTCCTTGCCAGCAGAGCACTGCAGATAGCTACTAGCAGTGGGCTGGTATGAAAGATGAGACCTATTTCTACATCCCCATTGGTGATGAGTATTGCTATCCACACAGCGTGCAAGGCCTGGAATGTTCATTCTCTGAAGCTGTGGTGCAACCTTGAGGATGCCAGGGTCTCTCGTCTTGAGCAGAACATGAAGAGACAGGAGAATGGCCTCCTATGGCTGGCAGCTTCCTGGGAAGAGGCACGTGAGAAGCAGTATCCTGGTTCTTATCTGGGCTTGAAGAATCGTGCAGACTCCCTCCCACCAGTAGGGGGCACTGCAGATGGACACTCAGCTGGCAGTAGTTAGCGATTTTATTTTTCTCTCCTTTCATGCTACTAGGTGCTGCGCTGGGCTTCCCCACAGGTAGCTCTAGCCAGCCAAAAAGGACTGGAAGTGCTCTGGAAGTGACTGTTAAACATGCCTGTGTGATGAGCTGACTGCTCTTACCCATCACCACTGTAACTGTGTGTATTAGTGCACTTATATAAGTGTGTGCAACAGGATAAAAATAGTGCATGTGTAAACATTTATGTAAGTGTGTGTAATGGGCCAGATATCTCTGCTGATGACTCTGTGTGTGTATGTGCATGTATACTGCTCACTAGGAGTGCGTACAGATGGTTGTCTCTCTGTTAATTGAGGGTCCTGGGCCCCACACACTGCCAGCCAGTGATACTGCCTGGGATATTTCTATCTATTCCCATCACCTCATGGGTGTTTTCCTATGTGCAGCTTGGAGGCCACTGAAACCAGGCCCCTTAGTCCTCCTTTCCAGCTTTCAGCCTCTGAGCCGCAAGGTCATGGCTCCCAATCCTCCGCCTCCCACCCCTGCCCTTGAGCCTTAGGAAGAAAGTGTTAGAATCTGTGCTATGACAACCCTTTTGACTATACCTGCTTCATCAGCTCCAGGGCCAACATGTACAGACGGGCAGTTTATGCACTGCAAAAATCTAGAGGGAGCCATTTACCCTGTGACATGGGTGGTGCCCTCTTAGGCACCTGCAAAACCTGCCAACTATACACAGATGCCCTGGTCGTCTCCTGGCCATGGCTAGGAAAGTTGCCTTTCTCCCTCTTGGTTGGTCCAGCCCAACCTAGACTGAGATTCCTGCCTCTGCTTGGGTGTTCTAGTCTGTCTCAGAAGTGACTTACCCTTGACCTAATGGGCCATCTCCCAGAGGCCTTTGGGATTCTATTTATAAAAGTGAAATATGGCTGGAAACTTTTCAGCTCTACTCTTCTTTGCAAAGCGAGAGGCCTCTGTAAAGCAAACCAAAGCTCTGTAGACTGGGGTCACCGACTCCCACACTTCTGGCCTGTGGGTGAATACGCCTTCATGGGCTGTCTGCCATGAAACTAGGGTAAAGGCCTCGAGGTTAGACTTATAGCTGCCGCCAAGTAAAAAATCACTGAGGTCACCCCAGACTGGATGCCTGGGCCAGAGGTCACAGACCCTGATGCCTAAAGGGGCCAGGCACTATGTGAGTGAAAGCAAGTGATCGGGCTGGATGTTTAATGAGAATGGAGAACACTTAGCCTGTGGTCTGATACGGTTGCTGCCATGTGGGAATGTGGGCTGGTGTGGCCAGATATTCTACCCCATTTTTCAAAAGAAGCTAGAAACCTGGACTCTTAAATGTTGGCAACTATTTCAAATTTAGAAAACACTGTGCAGGCCAAATAAAACATATCTTGTAGGCTAAATCCAGCCCTCAAGTCTCCAGTTTGCATCCACTGGCCCAGGCCCAGTGAACTGGGATTTTTAGACCCAAGGAACTGAGACTCTGAGGATATTACACTCAGACGTACAGTTTGGGATCTTTAAGGGACCTCAGAGATTACCTAGTCCAGCCCTAATGTGTTTTCAACTGTGCATGCACAGACTTCTTATCAACTCAGTAGCGCACATATCCTTAACTTCTAGTTTGTACTTAAAAGCATCCCCCAAAAGCAGTACCCCCGAATTTAGAACAATGAACAGTGTGCTTGTGTCTACCTGTCAGAAGTGCTATTCGTGATACCATGTGCTGCTCTAGTGCTCATCACCTAACTTCCCTGGGTTGCTTCTGGTGATAAACCTCTTAAGTGCCTCCTAAAATAGTCGGAGCATGTACTCCATTTTGTGACTTCCCTTGTCTGGGGAAAAGACTGCTCATACTTTCCCCAGATTTGCCCTCCTTCGCCTGCTATTAGCATTTTCCATCGTTCCAGCTCTGTCTGGCTCTTCGGAGCTTTGCTCTGGTCACGTGATAAAGGGTGCTACGTGCTTGTCATTGTGGGTCCCTGTCACTCCTCGCTTGTCCTATACCTTAATTTTACCATATGAGTTTCTGCGTCTTAAAAGTCATTCAAATAGGGCGGCACTTGTGGCTCAGTGAGTATGGTGCTGGCCCCATATACCGAGGGTGGCCAGTTTAAACAGAGCCCCGGCCGAACTGCAACAAAAAAATAGCTGGGTGTTATGGTGGGTGCTTGTAGTCCCAGCTACTTGGGAGGCTGAGGCAAGAGAATCACCTAAGCCTAGGAGTTGGAGGTTGCTGTGAGCTGTGATGCTACAGCACTCTACCAAGGGCAATAAAGTGAGACTCTGTCTCTACAAAAAAAAAAAAAAAGTCATTCAAATAAATAGAGGAGGTTTTTAATAAATTGTATCATCTTGTTTTTTTCCCACCTACAATTGTATTCACAAACTGGCTTATAGCCCCTTATAAAATTCTGGGGGTGCAGGCGGTGAGCAGGCCTGGGATCAGTTCCATCCATTAGCATAGAGGTCTTTCTGGAGACTCTCTCCCTCCACCAGGAAAACCACCCTAGGGGAGATTCCACTTGGATGGAAGGCAGTCCAAGCTCTTCAGAAGGCAAACTTTCCCCAGCAGGGCTCCTGATGTGGACTCATTGTTCCCATCTGGAAATACCAAGGGTTAGGATGCAGTGGGAGGGAGAGGAGAAGAAGAGAAAAGATGTGAGATGAAGAAGGAAGGGGGGAGTAATGCAGATTCCAGCTCCAGCTCTCATGCAATCCTGCCCACACCCCAGGGTTTTCCTGCTTCTCAAAGTCTCTGCAGGAATCTCAGAATAGTTTCCCTGGGTGTTTCTGGCCCAGTGCGTCTCCTGAGGTTGTAGTCAAGCTGCCAGTGGGGATGCAGTCATGCAAAGGTTTGACTCAGGGTAGAGGATCTACTTTCAGGGTGGCACACTCACATGGAAGTTGGCAGGTGGCCTCAGCTCCTTGCCACAGGGTTGCCTGAGTGTCCTCAGGAAACAGCCATTGGCTTCCCAGAGAGTGAGTAATCCAGGAGAGGATAAGGCAAAAGTCACACATGACCTTGCCTCTGAGGTGACATGTAATCACCTCTATCATATTCTATGGGTCATAAAGACCAATTGTGATACATTGTGGGAGGGGACTACATAAGGGGTTGAATGCCAGGAAGTGGAGATGATTGGGGGTCCAAAGTGAGGACAGTACAGCCACAGTCCAAGGGTGTAAGCTTGTCACCTGTTTGCTGGGTGATCTTGTAAAGCACGTACCTGCTGTAGCTGCCAGGAGGGTACATTACTCTCCCTTCAAGAGCACCTGCTTGAAAGAATGTCATTACCCAATAGCCTGCAGCTACAGCACCTCTGCGTCTGCTGCAGCTTTGCGGCTTTCTCTGGGCGCTCCTGGCAGTGACAGCCATGGTGGGGATACCAGTGCCAGGCTATTTCTGCCCTACTTGGGGCCCTGCTAAGAAATAATCTTTACTCTGGGCCTGAACAAGACTTTCTCAGAGCTGCTTTCTTTTTTTTGAGACAGAGTCTCAACCTGTCCCCCTGGGTAGAGTGCTATGGCATCAAAGCTCACAGCAACCTCCAGCTCCTGGGCTCCAGCAGACTCTCCTGCCTTAGCCTCCCAAGTAGCTGGGACCATAGGCGTCCGTCACAACGCCCGGCTACTTTTTGGTTGCAGCCATTATTGTTGTTTGGCGGGCCCAGGCTGGATTCGAACCCACTACCTAAGGTGTATGTGGCTGGCGCCTTAGCCACTTGAGCCACAGGCGCCGAGCCAGAGGTGCTTTCAATCTGAGGCTCTTCCTGCCTTTCTCCTTCACAGGTGTCAGACCTGTATCATGGTCAAAGTCTCTTTCTGCTTCCTTCTGCTCCCTCCCTTTATCCTTAACAAGAAGTAAGCCTCCTGCATCTCTAATTGGACAAGCTGTCTCTTAGAAGACCTGAACTGACACACCCTTTCCGAGCCTTGGGACCTGCACCCTTCCACCTCTCAGGATAACTCAGAGCTATGCCTAATGGTCTTAGTCTCCATCATTAAGAAGTGAAATACAACTAAATAACCTTATGCTAAACGATAGCTGGGTCACAGATGAGATTAAGAAGGAAATTACCAAATTTTGGGGACAAAATGATAATGAATTCCATATGGGAGGAGGGAGGGGATTTGGGGGGACCTCACCTAATGTGCATGATGCAATGGTACATTTCAAAACTATTAAGAGAATAATTGTCTTACCACAACAAATAAGTAAGTGAGGTGATGGATGATTTAATCAGTTTAATATAAGCATTTTACATTGTTTATCAAATCAGTACACTGAACCCCAAAAATGCATCAATGGACACAGTTATTATTTAATGAAAACAAAAACAAAAAATAAAAATCAATGAATTGAATTAAAAAAAAGATGTAAAGACTACATCTTTCTTT
>CAUYQV010124041.1:0-10679 GCA_963574575.1 Galagoides demidoff | reverse complement strand
TAGCAACCTCCAACTCCTGGGCTCAAGCGAGTCTCCTGCCTCTGCCTCCCAAGTAGCTGGGACCACAGGTGCCCGCCACAACGTCCGGCCATTTTTTGGTTGCAGCCATCATTGTTGTTTGGCGGGCCCGGGCTGGGGATTTGAACCCGCCACCTTAGGTGCATGTGGCTGACGCCTTAGCCGCTTGAGCCACAGGCGCCAAGCCGAATATTTTAAATATTATTATTTTTTTCCTTAATTATTATGGTCACATAATAGTTGTATATTTTTGTAGGGTACATGTAGTGTTTTGAGACAGATATACAAGGTTCCTAACACAAAGAAATGAAGCAATTATTTTTAGGTCATTTTAATACTTTTAAAATTATAAAATGTATTATATAGAAAACTGCACAATACAAGTAAAAACTTAAATTTTATATATTTTAACTACTAAAGCCACAAAACTGAAATTTACTAGCCACTTTCTTTGTTTACTTCTATCTCAATCATGTCATTGTCTTCCACTAAAAATAACCACTATTGCAATTACTTCCTTAATTTATAGTTTTCTTAGCCAAGTGTAAGTCCTTAATTTTAGCCTTTTTGTCTTCTAAATCTTTAATCTACATATTTTCCTTCAATTTCTCACCCTTCTTTTAATTCTCAGTTTGAGTAAGTATGAAAAGAGAAGTAGTTATTTACAGTCACGTGATTGTGAGCTCGTTTTTCTCATGCCACTTCTTCTAGGAAAGGGTCTTCTCCACGACTAACCTGCCTGAGCGTCACTGATGCCGACCTCCTCAACCGGACTTGGTCTCGGGGTGGCAATCAGCAATGTCTCCGGTACATCGCCAGCCTCATCTCTTGTTTCCCTAGTGTGTGTGTCCGTGATGACAAGGGAAACCCAGTCTCCTGGTCCATCACAGACCAGTTTTCCACCATGTGCCATGGCTACACCCTGCCAGAGCATTGTAGGAAAGGGTATAGCCGGCTGGTGGCCCTCACCCTGGCCAGAAAGTTACAAAGCTGGGCATTCCCCTCACTGGGCTGGAGGTGAGGCTGGCCAGAGAAAGTTTCAGGGGCCAGAATAAGCCTATGAACACAGAAGGCAAGAACTCAGCATGGAGATTCTTCAGAAGGCTTATAGATGCCACATTGTCATCCAGGACATCCTCCATGTACACCAATAACAAAACATGAATACAAGTCACGTTTCAGCACCCCTTATAATTGCAGAACTCAAACGAAACTTGAGTAATAAAATTTTAATACAGCTTTTTCCTTGCTTAAAATGTGTATATGTTTTTTACCCTCTGTGTATATATAATCTGTATGTGCATTTCATATATATTAAATATATACATACAGGTCCAGTGCAGTCGCTCACTGCTGTAATCCTAGAAGTCTGGGAGGTTGAGGTGGAAGGACTGCTCAAGCTTAGGAGCTTGAGAACAGCCTGAACAAGAGACCTTGCCTCTATTAAAAATAGAAAAATTATCTGGGCTTTAAGGTGGGCAACTATAGTCTCAGTTACTAAAGAGACTAAGGCAGGAGGATCACTTGAACCCAGGAGTTTGAGGTTTCTATGAGCTAGGGTGTTGCCATGGCATGCTAGACTAAGGCAACAGAGTAACACTGTCTCAAAAACAAAAAAAGACCCCAAAACAAACAAACAAAAAAACTACCTCTATCTGATATATACAATAAAGGAAAGAAAAAAATGACTGCACAATGTTATGTCTTGCACTTAACCTCACCTTGTATTTGAAAAACTTGGTCCCAGTTGATAACATCATGTTCTTCCAATAACTGTCGGTAAGCCCTGACATCCTTGTAGAACACAGCATAGGCATTAGAATAATGGTCAAGGTTATCTGTCTCAGCCTAGGACAGAAGACATCACTATAAAAACAAACAAAGTGTCTGCATAATTCTAGTCTTAGATAAATTAGATATCATCACCTGGACAGATTTAGCTTCCAGTAACAAAATTAAGCCCTTATAAAACAATGGGTAAGTGGGGATAAGCCTAATATGCTCTAGCAAGGGAAGGAAGAGAAATTTTGTAACTTTTACTTGCTCCTTTCTTCTAAGATTAGCGAAGTTTCAAGACATTTATTTCACATTTTCCTAGGATTTATTTATTTATAGAAATAGAAAGTTTGTAACTCAATGGATTCACCCTCAGAACCAAAACTCTCAGAATCTTCCTGAGTGGTCAGGGATGCACCTCTCTGACCACTTGAAACGAACTTGCCCTTGTTCTCAGAGGCAGTCTGAGTGGATCTTCTCTTCTTCAGTCTTATTTCATATTTACCCATGTGGTCAAAATCATCAGTAATAAGGAATCATCGACCCAGTGGAAAAACTAATATTGACAAATGAGCCACGTGTGATTCATGCTTCTAGAGATTACAACACACTGCTTTGCTCTGGGACTAGTAATAATCTTAATATTCCACAGCCAGTGGTGGACTAGGCGTGTGGGGAGCTGATGCATGTTTGCTATGGTTCTACTAGTTCTGCTATCTAATCTTTCCAATCCTTTTATTTTTTTTTCTTCAAACTGTACCTCTCTCTGTCGCCGGGTGATGACAGCTTTGAAGTCTGGCCATGAGTCCAATACCACTTCCTTCTGAAAGGGATTCCCACGGTTTATGTTCATCACTGCTCCATAAACCTGAGCCAGAAAGCCGAGCGAGACAAGCCAGTCACCCTAGGAGCTGTTTCAGTTGCATGTTACCCTGTTCACTTCTTGTGCGACTGTGCAGTCACAGCCGTGAGAGGGGAAATTACACACACAAATAAACTTCTGTTATTTCATCAGTGCACGTGAAAACTGGTGTAATTACGAAATCCCATGAAAACTCTCCCCAAACCCATTTTTTATTTACAGTGCAATAGTGAGAGGCCCCAAATTGGCAGGTTTATAGACAGGTGCGGGGCACATAGGTCAGAAATAAATACTTGCTGAATGAGTCAGAATATGATGTGTGGATTTAGGGCTCCTATTTTAAAAGTTCCACAGAAGGTTCTGATACTCAGCTGCTTCTCAAGTTCAGTTTACTATCTGAAAAATAACCTGGAAATGTAATTGTTTCATCAAGCCTAAAATAAAATGTCCACTTGAGGGCGATCCAAACCCCCTCCCCACCAAAAAAAAAACCCCAAAGAAACCCCCAAAACCCTGCATTTCACATTTTACAGAGCGAGGGTTGCTAGGCATTTCTTGAGGGTGCTAACTCTGTGTTAATAAAATAAAATTCTTAACTTTATAGTACCTTGAGCGATTCAGGAAAGCAACTCTTCAACATTTTCTCCAATATCAGTAATTTGGTAGAACAGTTGAGCACCAACATCTTCTCCACAGCTCTTGCAATTCCACACCTAATCAGAAACTCCAAGGTAGGCATTTAATTTGTGTGTTAATATTTGAATCTACTTAGGAATATGCTTGCAATCTTGTTTCCATGGACTGTAATTCTTACTTCCATTGCTCCCTCAGAAGAGGCAAAAGGGAAGATGAGGAGGCACTGGGGTGGGTAAACCAGACTCACCCAGTGAATACGGGGAAATGGAAAGTGTTAATGACCTAACTGTGGACAGATGTGAATGTCTATCCTGGGTTAAGTCTTTTTATTTATACACATTCATTGTACTCTAAACTATTCCCTCAGGGCACCGATAACAGGTGTATTTCACTGTGTATTCTTTAGTCTATCTCCAGTAGTCTGTGAGCTGCATGAAGGTGGGGCCCATGTCTCTGCTACACTATATCCATAGCATCTGCCACAGGGCCTGGCACCTAGGCAGGGCGTTTTAAATGATTTGTGAATGGATAATATGAAAGTCAAGGTAAGAATCTTAATCAAAGTGGGAAAACCTTTTTACAAGGTGGGGCAAAAACTGGTGAAAGACTGGGGTGGATCAGGTGGTTACGAGGCACAACATGGAGGGAAACACTGGGTTGAAGATAGGAGAATCAGATGTGGGCAAAGGCTGAGCCTTATTTTAGCCAGACATTGTCAGAGAAAGAAAGCAGGCCCAAGTATAACATGAATAAGTAAACTCATTCATTACATTTTGTAACTTTTGACACTTCAATTCCCCAGCTTTGTTCCTAGGAAAACTTTCCCCCCAACATTCCAATCAGAGCTTGACTGAATTTAAAAAAAAAAAAATCTTGTTCTCAATGGATCAAGTGGAGCTCATCTACTCACACTTAGCAGTGGGGCAGCAGGAAAGCAAAGATGGCTCAGCTCGATGTGCGAACCTGGTGCTTCTGGGATTGTGGTGGGAAACTGGGACAATTCCTTTGCAATGCTTTTTCCAGGTAGAGAAAGCTAGGTGATTTCTCACTGTGGCATATCCATGTGACAACATTATATCCTGAACATCCAACTGTGGTCTACCTAAAATCTACTATAAAACTATCATGTAGTTTGTGAGCCTGGACTTCTGGAAGCATAAGATCAAGCCCTGTGGGGTCTGGTTCACTGAGCAGGACACGTGAGGTATTTGTGTACTGGAGAAGAGATATTAAAGGCCAGGGCAGCACCAGAAAGTCAGGAGGCTTCTGGATCCTAGTATTGGGCCCAGTCTGGACCAATATTAGAAAGTTTGAAAAGATTGAGTTTCCAGATTTTAAGATGGTCAAGAAAGAAGTGCAGCCATCATCTTGTTGCCCTTGTATCTGCTGTACTTTTGTGATGACCAGACCCCCTCGATACCCTGCTGAGACCAGTGGGGAACAAGCCCCCTACCCTTAAAAATGAAACCTCTCCTAAGCCTTTTAGTCCCAGCCCCCTCAAGGGTGGAGAAGCAGCTTGAAATTAAGGAAGTATACAGGGAGGGGTTGAGTACAGGGAGGGGTTGAGCCCTTAATGGAAAGTCTCGAGTTCTTTAAGAAACTTTCTCAACCAGTTGTGAACTTTGTAACCCCCAGTACAGTAACCAAGTTAGCATGTACCCCTACCCTGAGTGGCATAACTCTTTAAGAGCAAATGTATGTACCCCTGCCTTATGACCTTTAAGTTATGCTGAGTTGTTATGAACTAATGCATGTACTTTCACTCTGTGACACCTGGAACTGTGCTGAGTTGTACTGTAACCGCAATGCAATGATGTAGCTTTTGTACAAGCTTGCTTGCTTCAGCAATAATCGCAGTATATATGCCTTTTAAATTTGCCATTTGTGGCTGTTTGTTGGTCCACCACAACAGCCCCCTGTAGGTGCACCTGCGGATGTATTAAGTTCCTAATAAATTTCTATTAATTAATCACACCTGAAGTGGGGTCCATCCTCTCCGTTGTGTGAGACATACACTTTTCATTCATTTGTGTCATCTCTAAATTTTAACTTTTTAGTAGATACTTATTTTAAACATAGTTATTCTAATTCAATATCTCTTGATAGAAAATGAAAGGCAGTTGATCATTAATCTCTTAATCAAGTTTGATAACTAGAGATATGTTTTGTGCTCTAACATCTAGCAAAGCAGCTAATGCAAAGAGTAAGAATTATAGGGCGGCCCCTGTGGCTCAAAGGAGTAGGGTGCCAGCCCCATATGCCAGAGGTGGTGGGTTCAAACCCAGCCCTGGCCAAAAACTGCAAAAAAAAAAAAAAAAGAGTAAGAATTATAAATATTTGTTGATGATTTGCTTGTTACCTGGATTGTTCCCTGAAGGATCTAAAACCATTTATGAAAATAGGTAAAATATAAGAAAAAAATTAAGTCCAGATTCACATAAAGTACATGATATAGTTTTAGAGCAGATTGTAGGTAGATCACAATTGAACATGCAGCACATAATATTGTCACATGGGCATGGGACATTGAGAAATCACCTAGCTTTCTTTCTGGAAAACGCATTGTAGCGAGGTGGTCCCAGGGCTTCTCCACAATCCCAGAAGCGCCTGGTTCTCATGTGTAGCTGAGTCATCTTTTCCTTCCCAGGGACCCACTGCTGAGTGTAGGTAGGGAAGTGCTTACATGCTGTAAAAGTACAAATAGGGTATGATGTGCCTTACAGAGGAGAAATGCATTAGGTAAGTTACTTGCAGGCATGAGTTAGAATACTCTTAAATCAATAATACATATTAAATAATGTGTTTTTCAACAAAACACAAATAAAATAAGGTTATACATTGATTTGCTGATCAAAATATGTCTGAGCAGAGGCTTGCAGGACCCTAACTCTGTCCACCAGGAGCTGTGTTGAAACAGTATTGACTCAGACGGTATCTGCGGTAACTTTACTAAACCTAAACTACCACAAAGAACCAGAATCTACTGTATTGCAGGAGATGAGAGGCCCCTTTTCACTGTAGGCCCTCTATAGTTCACAGAGAAACAAACATGATTAGTAATGTAATCCAGTGTGCCCATGAAATCATCCTTTCTCTTTCCCCTAGCAGTTGCTTGCTCTTTCACTTAGGCTGTCTCTAAAGTCTGTCGCCCCCGGTAGAGGGCCGAGCCTGACAGCTCACAGCAACCTCCAACTCTTGGGCTTAAGTGATTCTTTTGCCTCAGCCTCCCAAGTAGCTGGGACTACAGGCTTCCACCACAACGTCCGGCTATTTTTTTTTTTGTTGCAGTTGTCACTATTATTTAGCTGGCCTGGCCGGGTTCAAACCCGCCTGCCTTGGTGTAAGTGGCCCGTGCTCTAACCACTGAGCGATGGATGCAGAGCCATGGTTCTCCAACTTCTTAATAGTGAAAACTCGCCTCAGTCAGACTTCAACCTAACTTTCTAATCTACACTCTTGCAATTCACAAACAAATTACTCAGGTTGACAAATTAAAATCAGAGAGACATTTCCCCTGTGAGTTCACACAGAGAAGACCTATAATTAATGCACGATGTTTGACAATACTTTTTCAGTAAACAGTGATGAATCTCACCGAGATCTTTCATTAAAGTTTTTTATAAAGTGCCACAAAAGACAATGCAGAAATTCTCACAAATGCATTAAGTATTTTTACCCATTTTTTGATTACATTAGAAGTTAATAATGGCAAAAGCTATGAGAATAGAATATTTACTAGTCAATTACCACTCAATTACAGTAAGTGATTACCTATAATCAGTCTGTGTTCCCAACAGGAAGGCAAAGGCTTGTAACTCCCTTTACCAAATTATCAACAATAGAATCATTCTTTGTCAAGGAAAATAATAGTGCTCATATAAGTTTTAGGAAGTCAAGCTTCTTTGGGGCACTGAGTTTTTATCAGCTCAGAGCCAGCATCTAAAATATTTTATTAATTAACATAAATCATACAGAGAAAGGATGACACTCAAGTTTTTTTTTTTTAAATCTCTTGCAATCCAGTGCTAGTGGCTATTTTTCATATTACAGGATTTTTTTTCAGCAATGACTCCCTTCGTTTTTGCTCTAGCTGTCCCTACATCACAATGCACATGGTAGCATATTAATTTCCTCATATGAAAACTCAAGAGTACAAAAACAAAAACAAAATGTCTTTTCCCTTAAGCCTAATTACAATTTATCCTTTTTGTATAAAATTGAATTTCATCTCTCTTCTCTTTCTCCCAGAACTTATAAACTGATGAATTGGAATTTATGATTTTAATGCGTAAATACTCACTGCTGTTGAGATTTCCTCCTGAAATGGTATACCAGCACACACAGTAGCTCCGTCTATGGTATGTTCATTCTTCAAGGCTACTTCCCTAATTAATCCTCAGTAGAAAGAGGAGGGAGAGGGAAAAACAATGCCCACAGCTGTTGAAGGGGAGGGGTTGAGGACGCCGGTCAGGTGAAAATCATTTCGCACACACACAGCACAAGCCTTTCCCTCCATCTTTTCTAGAACAGTCTTGTAGTGTAAAAGCCAATGAATACTAACCCTAATGAGGGGATGGGCATTTTCTAGACCGAAAACCTGTCAAGATTTCATGGGAAAGAATAAAAAAGAACAGGATCCAGGTAAATGAGGGTACAATGAGAAAATAATATTGATGTTTTGTTTCTTTAGGTATTTTTATTTATTCCAAAGACAATGATTTTGCTACCCTAAACCTACAGGGCTGAAAGGGAGTAATCTCTAAGGAGGATCCTTGTGGAATGAGAGTAATTTTGAGAATTTTAATTTCTTCACCCTATTCTTTTAAATGAAAGGTCATTCAGAATTTACTCACTTTCCTCAAATGGTCAGTTTCAACCACCAAGTAAGTATTTACTTGGACATCTCAGCCTTCAATACCTGAATCTTGGAATAATTAGTACAGATGTCTTAACAGCATATGCAAAAGTGCTTCAGTTTGAAAGTGGTCACATGAGGGGGTACTGTTTACCATCTTTATGTTTCATAAAATGGTAAGTTAGGGCATTTTTTTACTAGAACCCAGAGCACTCATTACCGAGCTAAATGATATAATGGGCCCTTGGTAATGATAAGTAACTAGAGACAGTGTATGAAATATCCATTACTGGATATCAAAATCAGGGTGTTTTTGATCCTGATGTTTACTTTTTAAAAAAGATGCCATTGACAGCAACATATACCTGTTTGTCACCCTAAGAAACCTCCATAAATATGGCCTTTTTAAGATATTACCTGAAAATTTTTTTATAAAACTGAACAGAATCCCTTTCAGATATTAAAGGCAGCATTATATGGAAAAATTAAAAAAATCAGATTATTATGGACTCGGAGAGTCATGTAGCCCTGTTATCCCATTTAAAAACTTTCATTGTTTTTTAGGACCCCCTCCTTGGGGGTGGAAATGGGGTAAAACTAAGTAAGGCACACAGATGTCTATTAGTTAAAAAATGAACAATTGCATTGTAAAATGTACCCTATAGTAGTCTTACTGAATTTAGAAGATGTCTTTCCTTTCTCTTCCTCTGTCCAATTTTAATAAGTTCAGCCAGTCTTTGGATGGAGTTGCACCAGCAATTTCAGAGCCCTGTTCACAGCAGAGACCACTGGAATAAAGAGAATAAGCAACACCAAAGCCAAGAGCAAGTGGTTCGGTGGGAGTCTAGAAGCTAAGAAATACATTCAACAGCAGCAGCTTAACCAGAAAAGCTAATTATGGCACAAGAAACGGCTTGCTTTTTGACACGATAAACCCCAAATGGGAAATAGGAATTTCTCTCTGCGTTCCTTCTTTCCTTTCTCTTTCTCAAAGCTAAACATGTATTACTGGACAATGAAGAAAACACAAGAGGATTTAGACATGTTTAGAAACTAAGCCAACCTGAGCAATTCAAATACTAATTTTGACAGGTGCAACGGCATATTTGGTAAATAGAGAATGCCAAGAAATTCTATCCAACCAAATAAAAGAAAGTAAATCCCTTAATTTTAGGTTCCAGTGCAGTTGTCTCATATTTAAACAAAACCTGTTTGTTAAACCTATGCCCAATTGGGAATTGAGAAGAATGTAAGAGCTTACATAAAATAAGAATTTTAAACAACTGCCATTGCACTAAAGTTCTGCAGCATATTGGTACGGTCTGCCTCTCACAAGTTATACCAATTTATCTTCTTTCTTCAGTAATAATGATAAGTATGTTCCCTTTTAGCTTTTGGTAGTTCTTGTTAATCTGATAGGGGAAAACATTCATTTTAATTTGCATTTAGTGGTTACTAATAAGGTTGGATATCTTTCAAATACTTAAGATGTTCAAATAGCAGGTGTGCCAAAAAAGTACACGCATTTTGAGAAAGGAAAAAACTGGATTAAAATTGTAATACTCAATACGTATCGCTGAGCAAAGCTGAACCCAAGTCAGGTTTGACTTCTGCAGTGACAAGAGGTGCTCAAAGAGGTTGCCGTCCCTCAGTGTCCAGACACTTCTGATGATGAGGAACTGTTGTTTGAGCAACGCTCACCGAAGTGTCCACTTGCATTGCTGCACGTTTCAATTTCTTCCCAAGAAAACTGGCCAGGGTAGCCGATTTGGTACAGTACATGACATTCTTTAGGGATCCTCACAGAGAGATGTCAAGAGGTGCTAAGTCAGGACAACATAAATGAAACTGAAACTTAGCCAGTATCTTTGTTCTATCCATTGACCTGGCAAATTCTCATCAAGACAAAACTCTTACAACTTGGTGTATGTGCACCTTGGATCAGATAAGCTTCGTTCAGTGCGTGTATTAATAATCGTGGGATAAAAATTCCCCCTTTGTTGTTTTGGGGATGCACTGCATGCTTGCTCTGCTCACCCCTCTCACGTGCACGTGGTTTAGCCGACTTCTGAGGTGAGCGTGCAAACCGCCCCAACACCATGGCAGAAGTAGCAGAACTGACTGCTGGGTGAGGCCTCCTGCATCTTCCACTGTGCACATCACGCACAGTACCCTGCGTCTCAGACTTACCACCAATGCATGCAATTGCTAGGCGTGTGGGTGTGTTGGCGGTTCAATTGCACAGTCACTTCCCCATCGTTGTACTTTTACAGCATTCTCAAATTTCAAACATCACTTCAGAAAGGTCTTGAGCTCCTTTAACAACTGCTTTAGCCATTTTCTTCGTCCTGCCTGTCACATGATGACATTAGTGTTCATTTGATAAACGCCATCTTTTTTTTTTTTATTAATTGATATCTGTATACATTAATGCAAACATGGGGTACATTGTGCTGTTTTCATATACAATTTGAAACACTTTCATCAAGCTGGTTAACATAAATTTCATGTCATTTGCTTAATCATTGTATC
>CAUYQV010124035.1:0-53392 GCA_963574575.1 Galagoides demidoff | reverse complement strand
GAGGAAGGAAGGAAGGGAGGGAGGGAGGGAGAGAGGCAGGGAAGAAAGAAGGAAGGAAGGAAGGAAGGAAGGAAGGAAGGAAGGAAGGAAGGAAGGAAGGAAGGAAGGAAGGAAGGGAAGGAAGGAAGGGAGAGAGGGAGGGAGGGAGGGAAGGAAGGAAGGAAGAGAAGGGGGAAGAGAAGGGAAGGAAGGGAGAAAGAGAGAAAGAAAACAGTGCCTGAGAAGCTCAGTGAAACAAGATGTGCCTGTATTGGGCAAAATCCTGCCTCAAATACTGCACTTCCCTCTGCAGGAAAAATATTTAAAAGCTGCAAATTTGAGAACTTACTCTTCTGACTCAATGTATTTCCATTTCATTGTCAGAAATGGAAGTCTCACGTGCAAGATTAAACTCTCAATTTTCCTTTGTATAAATCATCCAAGACTGAAAAAATTTTAAAACCTTATACAAGCTGAATAGCCTAATTCTAGCATTTAGAGGGTATCTCTGTATAGAACAATATTAGGAATGCACTTTCTCTTTTCCTCCCGAGTGTTTGGTTTTCTAAGTTAGAGGTGACACAGGTGCATTCAATTCATGTCATTGTTGTTTCTGAAACTTGTAGCACACATGTTTTGTAAATTAAGTCAGGTTTTCCCACTGAACTGTTTCATGACTTCGGAGGCATTTATCTTATTGGACACTTGATCTTTGTTTTTGAAAATCATATCTGCTCCCCCTACCCTCATGTTGACCGGCACAGACTAGTGCACTCACACACTCACTCACATACAGTCACACTCATGCACACTCACTCTCACATACATACATACAGTCACACTCACACTCTCTGTGTAATCAGTCTCCGTTCTTTCTCACTGCTGCAGGGACACCAGACTGGGTGGTCTATATGGCAAAGAATGGTCTTATCTGGCCGGGGTCCTGGAGGCCGGGAAGTCCGGGAGTACAGCACTGGCATCTGACAAGGGTGGCCCCTTGGGGGAAGGAGGGTGGCCCTGGGGGGAAGGCACCACACAGCAAGAGCATGGGAGATGGAGGAATAGAGGCCAAACTGATCCTTCTATCAGGAGCCCCATAGTAACCAACCTCTCTCGCTGACCACCTCTTTAAAGTCCCCACCTCTTCACACTGTTTCAATGGCAATTAAGCTTCCCAAACATGAACTTTTGGGAGACACATTAGGCAATGATCTGTCATCTGTCTTTGTGGTCCCATCATTTCATGAAGCAGTTTCCTTTTGAAATATAATTACTCCATTAATAATCTCTTCCTTGCGTTTTTATTGAGTTCTTAGAACAACAAAATGCTGAATTGAATCTCTATTATACTGAAATGAGTTTCAAAGAAAACAAAAAGTACTATTTAGACTTTAATGACAAAGAGATAATTTCCTTTAACAAAGGTTTTGCTATTATTAGTCTTGCCATGATAGTTCGAAGTCAGTTCCTGAAACTAATTTTTCAAATGAGTGCACATTTTCTAAAAGCATTATAATTTTTAATAACTTCACAAATCTGCAACACATCATAACAAGAACAGCTTTCAAGAATTTGGAGGTTAGGCTCAAGAATATTTCCACCACAGACTGAGGCACCAACTCTGGTTCCCTTCACCGCTGTTTTTCATTTACAAAAATGGTTTTGAGTTGTCTATCCATACACAGTATTTGTTATTTTTACTCTCAAAAGCACACACATATTCTGAGACTGCTGGAAAAAATGAATGTTTGGTCGAATTTCTTAGGTGAGATGTATAATGAGAGAGGTGAAATGTAAATGCTGTTATAAAAGAATTTGACAAGGAGGCTTAGTTTAAATGATGCCCAGCTACCTAGAAAACAGTCCCCTTCAGAGATCACACCAGTGCAAGAGGGATGCCATGGCCAAGGTCAGAGAACTGGCCCCAGTCATGGTGGCAGCCAGGCTACCCGCAAAGCTAAGGACAGAGGCATCCCTCCTCTGCCCCTCCATCACCATGCCATCTTTTCTAGCCCCTCCAACACAGGCCCCATGGCTGTTCATGTGGCATGGCGCACCCTGTGTCTCCATCCCAGCCAGCTCTCCAACTGACATCCCTCAGGCCCCTCAAGCCCAGCTCGCCCCTCTCCCAGGTGGCCAGCCGCACCCCTCCCCACCCAGCACACACACACCCCTCCTCCCTCACCCCATCTGAAAGCCCCAGGACTAAAGGGTTCTCCTCCACTTGAAGTATTACAGTTAGTAACTTTTAAACCACAGCTTCTCTTAATGTTTTTTAAGTTTGTTTTCCTCAACAAATACCAAAATAGACAATTAATCAGCATTCCTGTTTGTTCTACTTTCTGAACATTTCTAGATTATATAACAAGTTGATTATAAAATAATATTTCTCCACAGAGCCCACCCTCTATCCACAATCCTCGCCCTGTGTTTTTAGGGGAGACGCGTTTTGACCTCAGCAGAGGGTGGGTGGCACCCGAGCATTTCCAGCCTTGCCTGGCTGGAGCCTCCTGGGACAGGATGCTTCTCTGTGAACCACCAGAACCATCTCCTACATGGCACCAAAGGGTCACCACCCTACTGCCCACCCCACTCCCTCCCAAGTCACCCCTCTTTGGACCCCACCTGGGCTTCCTCCTCTGTGACTTCTACCAGACCAGCTTAACCTGACCCTCGTCCCTACCAAGCGGGCCAAGCAGCCTCTCCTAGAACCCCCTCCCTGCATTCTGACGCCCAGGTCCTACCTGGCAGATCCTCTATGCAAGACCTCCTGTGTGCTCTGACTCCAGTCAAAATCTTCACCCTGGAGCAAGTGGCACCCATGCTAAAGGGTACTCAGCTTCCCAAGGCCAAAGACGAGGGCTTCTGTGAACACAGCCATATGCCCAGGACAGCCCCCACCACAATGAAGCACCCTGCATAGAGGTCAGGGGGCTTCAGGGCTCTGTAGAGGTCAGCAACAGTTTCCATAACACCCAGACCACTGGCTGGCAGGTGGGGAGACTCTGCAGACAGATCCCAGGAGCTCCCCACACAAAACTGACTCCCCATCTGGAGTTCCATAGCCCAACCAACCAGGCACAGACATGGTAAATCTGTGGGTTGCTTGAAAAACTTTCATGTGGTCAAAAATCTTTGGAAAATGCTGAATTACACTAACCAGAGGTCTCTTAACTATAGGGAGTTTCAGGCCCTTAATGTGCTAAAATACATGTCAAAGGCCCCCTGGGTCATACAAAGGCAATATCTTCCAAATTTCTCTGGATGGGAAACATTTCTCTGGAGGGCTGGAAGCGTGCCCATCCGACTGCCACTGGGACTTCAGTGCTGATTGAGCGCCATGTTCTGTTCTTAAAAACACTTAGATTGTATTTTAAGTTTTATTCATGCAAATAAATTCTTTTCAGCGATTTTCTCAAAAATGCTATTACAAAAAAAAAAGAAAATGCTATTACAAAGATTAAAAAAAAACAAAACTGAGCAGGATCATGTCCTACATTGTGGGTTGTGATGAAAGCCGGTGAACCTGTCCCCAGAAATACAGAAACCATACACACACATAAACATAGAAATATGTTCCAGGGGGTTATAACTCCAGGTCACAAGCCTTTTGCTGGATGAACAGGCACCAAGGGACAGTGGGGTGGCCCAGTGTTGGTCAGAGCCCCGATGTGCCCCATCTACTTCCACCACCTGTGTGATTGGGTTTTGTGGGATTCTGTCATTTGGAGCCACCACCAAGGGTGTATCTACGGAAGTCACAGAGAGCACTGATTGACCTGAAAATCATCCAGACCGGTTAGGTAAAACTTCTAGTTAAAAACCACTGGTCCCTTACATTTCTATGGTGCTTAATCTCTACAACTGACATGGAACTTCTCTACTGGTAACAAGTATATGAACATCCCAAAAAGAGAGACTTCTAAGCAGGTCCCCTGGGGACATTTTCAGAGCATTCTGGTACCAATATGATTATTTTCCTAATGCTTATCACCCACCTTTGCTATTTTCAGTGGTGCTTCCAAAATATATTTACATCATACAATTTTTCTTCTTAGATAAATTCCCACCGTTGGAAAACATGGTCATGCTATACTGGTCTACCTGACTTCTTGAAACCTGCAAATGTCTCCACTAAACTCCAACCTAAAATGACAGCTAACACCCATAGTCATGTGACTGTATGCAGACACTGGAAAATACCTGTGTGTGTACATGGTTTAAATATACACATATCTAGTATGTTCATAAAAGTAGAATACTTTATTTCTCAAAAATACGTAAGCAGAATAGATGACAAAAAATCACTCATAATTCTCAGTACTGAACATGAACAAGTGCAAAGGAGCCAGAAAAAATCTCTACATGGCTTGCAAGAAGCAGACCAACAAGTATTTTTCTGATAATTTTATCTCTGTCACTGATTTCAATCATCACAGCAGCGAAGACGTCGTCACAGCAGCACACACCATAGCCTCATGGTGTTTAAGTGCCTGTTGAGAGTCAAAGGGCTGGTCTTTACCTGTGTTGTCTGAGAAAAACTGTCTAGTCACTTCTCTGATGGAAGGACAGATGGTCACCATGAGCGGCCCTGTGTTCCTCTCTGAGAGAAAGTGTTGTCAGGAGCACCAGGGAAGGCACACTGAACGGCTGCTCACATCAGCACTAGAAACAGCCCGTGTCCCGCTACTGCCCAGCACCCCAGAGCGTACCTCAGAGTTTCCAAGCCTGGCCACATCCCAACCCCATACAGAGCACTCTGCACTAACCCTTTCTTCAAACTGTTCATCTTCTCTGATTTTGCCCAGAGAAACAGAAGGTCCTCAGGACGAGGCAGGAGTTCTTATTTAAGGGGAGGCACCTTCTCAAAATTCAACGCTTCAAAGGCTTCCAGACAACAGAATCAGTTTCAGAGGAGCCTGATCTGTCCTGCGTGAACCGAGAGGTATCTCCAGGCCTGGCTGAGCCCAGCTTCCGGCACCAAGACCCCTTCCCCGGGACCACGCCACCTCTCCATGCATGGCCTCAGCAACAGGGCCTTGGACAGTAGGGGCCTGCTTACGAGGCTGATTGTAGGGGCTGATTGGGCCTTGTCAGGATAGAAGGAGAGAAGACAGAGCCTCACACAGGACTCCTGTGAGCACAGGGAACAACGTGAGTTAAGGAGACACATTGAGCACAACGTGTGAAGGGACTGGCAGCAATGCAGAGCCTGGCTTAAACCCTCTCCTGCCCTGGGCCTAGCATCTGGAGCAGAGTGGCAGGTCTGGGGTGCTCACATGAGATGGGCCAGCAGTGGTATTTTAAAAACTCAAGACATGTTTTGTTATAATTCCTGAAAAACATGAATTGCAATCATAATTGCTGAGAAAAAAAGAAGAACAAAGGAACTTAGGGTAAAATAGGAACATTTTAAAAATGCTTCCTCAAAGAAAAATGTCAAACTGGACCCGAAATGAAAATAAAGTCAAGAACAGGCAAGTAGAGCTCGTCCCAGACAAGTCAGATGATCGGAAGGAATCGGCCGGTACTGGAGGGCCCAGGCCAGAGGTGAGGTGAGACCACTGGATAAACCCAGCTGCCCCCAAACCTGATCAAACTTGAGGTCAACCTGACAGCCGTTCAGAGCTTCTGAAGGGTGTGATGCTCTTACTGCAGGGGAGGCCGAAGAGGAAACACCCTGCCCTGCAGAAAATTTTGACTTCCAACCTTGAGGAAGAGCATCGCTCACAGCAACAGGCCCTCTACCCAGTCAGCGTGGGCTGTGCTCACACATGGTGCTCCCTGTTAGGACTGGAGTGAGTGCAGGCTCCCTTGGCCACATCCTTACCCCTGAGTCCACATTAGCACATGTTTGTACAGGTGCACAAGTGCAGCAGCTGGAGAGTGAGCCTGGGCCATGAACGGCCACATGTGCTCAGGAGTGGGATGGGGTCCCACTGGATGGGACGCTGGATACACAGGGCTCAGCAGCCTCAGATCAGCAGGGCTCAGAGGGTAGCCTCAGATTAGCCAGGAACTGAACAGGGACACAGGAAACTAATGGAAGGGCCTGTGGACCACACTGGACATGCACCACACGTCCATCCCCTCAACTCACTCCCACACCAACCCAGCACCACCAAAGGGCACACACAGTGTGTCTCAAAGCTTTTATGGGACACCTATGAGGGTTCCAGAGTCTCCCGAGAAGACACAAGTGGGACATAAAGCTGGTGGTAAAATGAATTTGGGAGTAACAAAATGTAACTTAAACAGAGCTAAGCTGTAGGGAGGCTCTGGCCGCCCTCTTTGGGGCCCACAGGAGAGAGACCCAATTGGGAGGACACAAGATGACAGCTATGATTTGGACATGTGAGCAAGTGGGATCAAATTTGTCAGAAGAAACCAATGGTTCCCCCCTAGTAACTCTTTATCAAATGCTCTCAGACCGATCCCCTAGCCGGACGATGGCGCTGGAACAGAGCGGGCGCTGACTGGGCTGGAGACTGCACTGGCCTCCCTGCAGGCCTGCCGGGCGTGAGGTGTGCTGTGGCAGGCGGGGGCTGTTCCCGTGCACTGTCAACACATGTGACCTACTGCCTGGATGAGCTGTGTGCAACCCTCTGCTTTCCTGTAAGGCCTGGGAGCCTCTGTGAGGGTCTGGACCTGGCCAACCTGGATGTACCATGGAGCTCCTGGAGGCTCTCACTCTGCCCCAAGCCCCGAGGGTCGCGTGTCTTGGCCTTTCCTCTTTCCCTTGCCACCCACATCCATGCAGACGCTGTGCCTCCATCCCACACTTGTGTCTGGGCTCCAGGGTCCTACACCTGCTCTGTCCTGCTTTCCATGCAGTGGCTCTGACAGGGAAATACAGGTTCCCTCCCTGGCTACAAATGTTGTTGATGCTTTTACTCTTGTCTGTGTTCTCCACTTGCCTAGACCCTCCTCCAGCTCATCACTTCTACCTCCTAGCACTGAGGGTGCCTCTGCTCACATGTGCTGTCCTGATGAGCCCCAGTGCCCCAGCAACCCAGACTGGCTGTACACCTGGGTCACAATGCTGATGTGTGACAGTAGACTTGACCCTTCCTGGAGACATGACGGTAATAAAACACAACTGCACCCTGTCAGCAGCACTGGTGCATTTTAGGGGTGCAGGACCCAGCTTTACGAGGAGGTCTGTCACCCCTCTGTGGGCTAATTTCTCCATGGAGGGAGAGAGCGGCCACAACACCCTGGCAAGTGAAGAATTCTCTGTAAAGCCAAAGACCTTTCTATGTTCTGTCTTCTGGGTTTTGACTTCCCTGGTGCATTGAGAACACAGTGCAAGTTCATAGCACCCAAACACTTGCAGACCCTAGGCAGATCCACTTCCTACCCAGTGGTCAAACCGGTTTCTTTGGGGGATGGTGCATTCGGTCTCTTCCTGTGACACCCTCCTTCCATGGAAGGCTGTGCCTGCGATGCTTCCAGCTCCGCCTTCCAACAGAAAACTCTTAACAAGCCAAGCACACATAGCTGAAGGCGCAGGATACATTGTTATCAAGCAAAACTTCGCTGCAGTGGCCAGTATGCAGGACAAAGACACAGGAATGTGCTCAGATAAATTCAACCTCTATATGTGGAAAATACGTCCTTCTTTTTAATTGGGTTCCACTAAAGAGAGAAACCCTCTTTCCTTGCTGTCCTCTCTGCACAGGCCATGCATAATCATTAGTAAGTGACTGGCCCGGGTGTCTGGTCATATCTGCTTTCTTACTTAGCTAATCAAATCACACTGCCTCATTTAAGAGCGAGATGCTCATTTTGCCATCATGAGGTTATTTTTGTCCCTGGACATGGGACTTTGATGCTCCTCTCTCTTGCCAGACCTGCTTGAGTGGGGGCTCCTCAGCCGGCAGGGAAGACGCTCCTCCTGCTATCAGAGCAGGGCCCAGCCCCACCCCAGGGGGGCTCTTTGTCCTCTTCCAGGTCAAGGACCTCACAGGGAGCGCCTCTCCCAGAGCCGCACAGCCCCCTGCAAGGTCTCACTTCATCTCTGCACTTTTGCAGAGCTGGGAGCCAAAGCAAAAGGCGTTTGTGATAATGAGAGAGCAAGGAGCATGGAAACGAACGGTCACATCAAAGTCATGCCTGCTTTCTAGAACTTCTTTGAACATATTATGAAGAGCAGGTGTGTTCTCCTGCTAGGGAAATGGGGAGAGGCCGTCACCGTATCAGATGCCGGCACAGAGCGCGGTTTCCACACGAGTGCTCGGGCCAGGGACGCAGAGGGCCGAGGCAGAGACGCAGACACGCCCTTCCCCACGCTGAGAGTTTCCTACCCTCCTTCTTTTCCACACCCCCCCCACCAGGGGAGGGGACTGCACGGGGCTGGATCCTCCCCTCAGCCTCAGGAGAGCCTCCTCTTGCAGGGGCAGGACGCCCGAGGGCCATGAGAGGTTAGGGAATTAGTTGTGTTTTGCCCCAGGCCCTCTTCCTCTGTTGTGGGAAATGGCTGGTGGGGAAGAGGGAGCCCGAGAGGCGACCTGGGTGACCTCCACCAGGTTAGAGCCAGGAGGGGCTAGGGGCGGCCCTTGGTGGGACACTGGCGCCCAACAGACCACGCTGAGGCCCCCCCACCGACAGCCCCCGGGGCCCACGCTGGTGGGGTAGCAGAGCGGAGTCCAGCCACTGAGGCCCCGGCGGCGAACTAATTAGGAAACCGCTGGCTGGGGGCTCTCAGAGCACCGGCCCCTGACGCCTCAGCTTCAGCCACGTTCTTTCACTATCACGCCCCCCGCCCCATTGGGAGCGCGACATCTGCGGGTTGCTGAAATGGGATGAGCAGAGACCGACAGGGATGTGTTTAATGATGGGATCCCAAGGAGCCCCCTGCAGTGGAGTCCCTAAAAACAGCTGCCCGTTGAGACCAGACTCAAAGCCTGTAGGTGTGGACACCGGGCGAGAAGGTTCTAGGAGACAGGAGTTGGGTGCCCGCTGTGTCCCACCCGGCCTCGACGGGGCCTCCACAAGGCAAAGCGAGGGCGCCCACGTTCGCTAGGACCTCACTGCGCTCAGGCAGCCCCAGGCTGGCGCAGGGGCGGGCTGCTGGGGGCGGGGAGAGCTAGGGGCAGGAAACGCAGTTAATTGAGGGAAATGCACGCGAATTGCTTGGGAGGCCTTTGATGTGAGCCTCCGAGCTGCCCGGCGTGCGGCCCTGTCCGCTGGCGCTCCGGGGAGCGTAGGGCCGGCCAGGCGCCGAGGACGTGTGGCACCGACTCCCAGCGCGCCGCGGCGGTGGAGTCCGTCAGTCTCTGAGGCGAGACAGCCCTCGTAGGTCCTGTGTGTCTCTACTCCCGAGCCGGCGGCGCGGGGGTGGCCGAGCTGCCCGCGAGCTCTCCTGAGGAGAGGCCGCCCTCTCTTGACCCGGCGTATGGACACGTATAAATACAGTGTCCGTCCAAATGACATTCCACCCCTCCCCCACCCCTTTTTTCTTTTCATCATCGGCGAATAAAGATTAGCCAGGGAGATTGTAGAAAGCGTTTCCAGGCCGGCTGATCTTTATTCCGGGGCTTTGTGATGATATTGATGATGATGATGGCCGAGTGGACAGTTTGATTTTTGTGTTTGGAGCTAGTTATAAAGAATCAATATTATATCAAGGGGTAACTTTCGTGATAAAGGACTTTAACCACTCCGGCTATTCATCATAAGTCTGTAGCAAGCAGATAGGTCAAAAGAAATTATATTGCACTAAAGAGTGAGTCTTCTTATCTCTCCCATACCAGGGGAATAAGGGACAAGCCGATCGATACAGTGGCTGCTGTATACTTCTTGCAATTATCAATAGCTGATTTCGCCTTTTGAGGCCTGCATCTGTTAATGCAAGCTAATAATAATCGTTTGGGCCTCCCTGTAGGCAAGGGAGCCAAAGTTTCACCTCGCCAGCCAGCGTTGCTTCTGTGATCATACGTGCTGAAGCGCCTCCCGGGCTACCTGCAGCCCAGCTGCGCTCGCCCTCGGAGGCAGCCGCTCCACGGCGCGTGCCCCTGACGCCGCCAACGCTTGCTGGTGCTTCTCCGCGGCGCGGCCGGAGCCGTGGGACGTCTGCCTGTGGTCCCTACAACGAAGCTGCCCGCCCTGTAGTAAGCACACAGGGAGGCTTCTGAGCACACAGAATCCAAGATGAATTTATATGCTACGCGCACGGCTCCTACCTCTTAAAAATGTTAGGCATATTTATCTCAATCGCTTTGAAAGTGAAGGAGGTCAGAGCAGTCGTATCCTGCGTGGGCAGAGCAGTTAGCTACGTACTGGTTTATTTAAGCAGAGCATTTTATTTTTATGGGGAAAGTTACCTTCAAGTAGGTGAACAGAAGCTTGGAAAAAGCATTTTCGAAAACCCTAACTTGGGGCTACATGTTTTCTAGCGCCCTCCCCTACCCCCCAACGTAATAGAAAAGCAACATCTTTATAATTGGCTCTTGACATGCTGTTTGCGTTGGGCTGTGGCACACCAGGCACAGATTTCCTGTTGATGGAAACATTTATCATCGTGACTGCCCCAGAGTGGCAGGTGGTGTTATCAATTACCTCTTCTTACCAATAATAATATTAGTATGGTAATATCTTTGCTCAAGTGAGAACCAATTAGCAATCACTTGTCACAGCATTTAAGACACAAAATCATGCTGGATTTAATCCCAAGAACCAAAAACAAAATTTGGGGGGTGGAAGAATCAGAGAGAGAGAGAGAGAAGTAGCCAGTGAGTAGAGGAAAGGAATTTGGAAAGGAGAAAAGAATGAAAGGGGAGGGAAAATCAAAGTCCTAATATCTGAATGCTCTTTTTGTATTAAGTGGCTGGGGAAATAAACACTTGTAAACAAAGTGTCAAATGCAGCTTATGTAAAACCGTCTTTTGTGGCTGCAGAGCCAGGTAGCTTCAATGAGCTGTGACTGCAATTTAAATCAGAACCAACTATCCAAGCTCCCCTTTTCCAATCAATCTTGCAGATAGGCTTTCAGCTTTATCTGAATAAATGATACAAATTAAATGAAACACCTAATTACATGCTTCACTAATGTAAAATATACAGCATTAATTTGTAAATAATATTATTAAGCAGACAAAATAATAATGTGTCGCCTCTTAAGATGAACACAACATTGCAAAAGGAAAGACAATTAACTAATTAGATTTAATTATAGGGAAGAAAAGCAACTTTTGTTTTTGCAATAGTGTTTAGATATGACAATATTTTAATAGACACTAGTCACGTGATGAAAGTGTGTGCGTGCCCCAAGCCCATTTCAATGTCTGCACCTCTGAAATCCGCTTCCCAGCGTCCCCTTACTGTGGACCCAGCCAGAGCACAGCCTGTCTCTCATCTGTGAATATCTTCCACTGACGCGTCTATTGTTACCACTCAGACTTCAGATCCCAACGCCTTCATTAAAACTTGTCACATTGAATAAGAACAATTAAAAGTTTCAGATCTGAGTGTAGAAACATGAGGAAGGGAAGGGAACAAGTAAGGCAGGAAGTGATGTGCCTTTTGTTTTCAACTTTTACTTTTTAAAAAAAAAAAAATTGATCTTGTTCACCCAAGTCCACTTTTACAAGGGAGCACCCCAGGAATGACTCACTCCAGTGCACCCTGTGGGCAGGCTCCGGCCTCCCCGGCCCCTTCTCCCCGCCTGTTCGTATCTTCTCAACGAAACCTCAGAGCTGCCTGCAGGGAGGGAGCCCTGGGGCCTGGAGCTCCACCCAGCCTGCCGGCGAGGGGACGGCATCCTCACCGGCGGTCCCGGGTGAAGAGCCCGGCGCCGGCACCGCGCCGCTCCCCTGACGTCCACGCAGCCTGCCTCAGCACCACTCGGGCGTCGCACTGCGACTCTCCAACACTCCTGCAATCTGAAGGCTCGCTTCTTACACATGAAGGCCAAGGTCTCAGATTGTCCTCATTGGGGGGGACTTAAAAGAACCTTCCCACATCCATAACTCGTAAAAAATGCATAGCAAATCCAGGAAGTTAAACGGTTGTAATTTGGAAGTCCAAGAAGACCTAGGAAATCACGCCAGGCTGTCAGAGAGAGGGGTGAGGGACGGGGGACTAGGCCTTAAGCATCAAGAAAGGTGAGAAGCGGCGCGCGCAGACTGACCCAACCAGGAGTAGGTGTCCCCGGCCCAGAGGCTGCAGAGTCGAGCCGGCTCCTCGGAAAGGCCCGAGACAGACGCGTGAGAACCTGTTTGTATCTTCTCCTCAAAGAATGTCCATTAAAACAAAAAGAAAGGAAAAAGGAGAATTAAGCAGGTCATAAAAGATAATGCACCTTTTAACCAGGGCTCTGACCCACCGACGACCATTTTTGCGTTCTCTTCTGGAAAGTAGTCAGACTTCTGCCCTTCAGCTGCGGCTCAGCGACTTCCCCAAACTCTTTGGTCGGGCAAATTCTCCAATAAACTTCCATTCTCCACAACCGCTCCCCTCCATCACTCCACGTTCCCCTTTTCTCTCCCATCCCCGCAGTTTCTCTCTCCCTGTTTTCCAAGGAAAATTCTTTCACCTGCTCGCCCCAAAGCCCGACTGCAAACTTTTCACCGCCCGGCGCCTCTGTGCCAGACCAAGAGCGTCCCCCAAACGCCCGCAGCGTCTGCAAAAGTCCCTGGTGCACTTGGCATCGGGACGTTTCCCGGTGGCTTAACTGTGGACAACGCTACCGAAGTGTGTGTGAAACGCGACAAAAACTCTAGATTTAAGACATCTTTTATTTGCCTTTTTTTCTTAAAAAAAAAAAAAATCACCCAAATGAATAAGCCCGCCACCAATAGGTAAAATAAAACCAACCTTAAGGAATTTTTTTTTTTTTTTTTTTTTTTTGCAAAAGTGGCGACGGGGGCTTTTTGGGGATGACTCCAACCTGTGCTCCTCCTTCCTCTGTACGATTTTCCTGCGTTTTCTTTGGAGCCCAAAGCTGTTGCTTCGTGGAACTTATACACTTAGAGGCGGGCGGGAGACGGCCGACTGGGGATCGGGAAGCTTCTAGAATGGAAAAAGCCCTCTGCGGAGAGTAGGGCGAGCAGCGCGGGGCTGGGGTCCGTTTGAGGGGGCGGAGAATTCCCCCAGCCAGGCAGACCCACCCCCAGCCCCTCCGGGACCTCGCGGCCCGCTGGGCGCAGGAGTCTGGCTGGTCACCGCCGCTTTCCCCCCAGCGTGTGACACCGGGGGAAGCTGGGGGAGGCCATCTGTGCTGAAGCTTCATACCAGCCAGGGCTACTTGTAAGGACAAAAATACGAAATTTAGGAAATGAAAAAAGACGTACTGGGGCGAGGGGCACTGGCTTCTTAAATGCAAGCAATGGGACCTGAGGCACATCCTGGCGGCCGTTTAGGGACGGAAGACACACGCGGGAGAGCGCGCGGGCATGTGCACAGCTGCGGGTGGGAGAGCGCTCATGTGCGCGCGGGTGCGAGGGCGCGTGCGTGTGACCGCGGGCGAGGGGGCGGGCGCGTGTGCGGGGAGCGCGTCGCGCCAGCTGCCCAAGGGTGTGGGGCCGGTCCAGACCGTGCACATCCCCTCACCTGCCCCCCCCACCCCGGTCACCCCGCAATCCGAGAACACAGTGGACTGTGCGCCGGACTTTTGTGGAGTTGGAACTTTCAATCGCGCTCGCTGCCCGCTCCGCAGTCACCCAGGCTGCGGATGCTCGGGCCACAGTGCCCGTTGGGAAGGGAAGATTGGGGTAGGGGGCACCAGGGCCCTCTGTTCCCTCCCCGCCCTGCATTTAAGAAGCCACCAGCGTCAGAGAGGCCTGGCGGCTGGCGTGGGGGCCGAGGCGGCCCGGGTGGCGGCGGCAGGCGCTCCAGAGTCTGTGGGGCCCGGGGAGGGGGGGCGGGGAGAAAGGGGAGAGAAGGGGAGGGGGACGCAGGGGAGGGGAGGGGAGGAGCCGCGCGGCCCGCGCCGCTTGCGAACCGGAAAGTTGGTCTTGCCGAAGTCCTGCCACCCCGGCGTGCGCACTCCGCTCCGCTCCGCTCCGGCCGTGAGCCTCCAAGCTGGGCCGGCCGCCGGGCGAGCCCGCGGAGGGGACTCGAGCCAGGAAAGAAGGTCCGGAGAGAGGGGGCACCTGAGCCAGAGCGGGGCCGGGGCGCTGAGCCGCGCGGTGACCTGCTGCCGAGGAGCCCAGGCTGCCGGCCGGCCCTGCGCGTCTGGAGTGCAGGAGGCGCGGCCCCGGAGCGGCCCGGGCAAGACAAAGGCGCCGGGCCGGAGCCCTGCCCGCGGCCGCTCGCTCCGGGAGGGGCCGCCCGGCGGCGGCGGGGGGGCGCAGCACGGGGCGCGGGCGGCGGCGCAGACACTCTATAAAGGGGCGAGCCCGGCGCGCCGGCGGAGACGGCGCCGCGCGGACGCCGCCAAAGTTTGCTGCCTGCGTCCTGCGGAGGGCGGCCACCGCGGCCCGCGCCGCACCCGGGCCCGCCGGAGCTGCACCTGGGGCGGCCGAGGAGCGCGGTGCCGGAGCACGGGCGCCGGAGCCCGCGATGTGAGGCGGCGCCGGGCAGCGCGCGCCGAGGTCCCGCTGGCGCCGCGGCCCCTCCTCGCCTGCGCGGCCGCTAATTGCGAGCGCGGCCTCATTTGCATAGGCCGCCGGAGTCCGCTGGAGGCCGGCCAATCGGCGAGGCCCTCGGCTAATGGCCATGCATTATTCACCAGCCTAATTGCTCAGCCCCATGCGCGGCCCGCGCAGCCGCCGCCGCCGCCCCGCGCCCCGCGCCCCGCGCCCGCCTGGCCGCCCCGCGCGGTCCCCGCCGGCCTCCCCGCTGATGCTGTTGCCCTACGCAGGGCCGGAGCGCCGCTAGCAGCATGTCTCGGCGCAAGCAGGCCAAGCCACAGCACCTCAAGTCCGACGAGGAGCTGCCGCCGCCGGACGGGGCTCCCGAGCACGGTGAGGGCTAGGACCTCAAGTGGTCGGGGGTCTGGGGCGCGCACCGGGGCTGGGGGAGCGCGGGAGGCGGGATCGGCTGCGCGCGTCGCGGGATGAGAAAAAAGTTCTCTGTTTCCCGCGAGCAAGTGCCCGCGCCGCGCCTGGTCCCCGGGCCAGGCCAACCGCGGGGACTCGTTTCCCCTGCCCGAGCGCGCGCGGCCGCGGAAAGAGTTGTGGGCGAAGTAAACTTGGCTCCGCTCCTCGGAGTTGCGGAGCTGGGAGAGCAGGCGCCCAGGCCGGGGCCGGCTCGGGGACCGCGCGGAGCTCGCGGCGGGAGGGGGTCCCCAAGCCGGCGCCCCAGAGCCTCCCACCCCGGTTCTCCACGATGGGACACTGAGGCCGGCCTTGGCGATCCCCAGGCTAGCATTCCGGCGGGGAACGCGTCCAGAGCTCACCTACCGCTGGACGAGGGTCGAGCAGATCGCCGCCTGCCCAGCTTTGTTCCGAGCAGTGAGTCCCGGCGCCCCAGGTAGTGCGCGCTCAGAGCCGGCCCTGGGGCCCACGCCGCCTCCCCGACCCCACCTGTGCCCCCCACCCGGCCGTCTCTGGTGACCCGCGGGCCGCGAGCCTGGCGATGTCCTAGCGCGTGGGCAAATCCAACGATCCCGTTCCGAAGCGAGTGGAAAGTAAATGTCTCTTGGCCTTTCCTTAATGGCCGACTTGGGAATTGGGCCGGGGGAGGACAGCTGTGGCGCTGGGGGGCTGGTCTTTACGCGAAAGAGAGCCCCACACGTTAGTGGTGCGTTTCAAGTTTTTCCTTAGGCCTTTTCGTGTTCTCTGGGATACGCCGAAATCCGGCGCTGGAGGCGCCTTTGCAGTCATTTCGCTGGTAGGAACTTTCTCCTGAACACATCCAAAAACGAACGGCCGGCGCCGCCAAAGTTAGAGCCTGGGGACGATTTGGACTCTCGGAAGCTGAGCTGTAGCACCCTGAAGTTTAGGGCACCCCGAATCCGCTTCGTCTGGGTAAAGCCCAGGCAGTCGGCGCCCGGGTCGGCGCGCCCCTCTGGGGGTCCGGGGGCGCGGGGACCCCGAGCCTGCCGCAGAGCGCGCGCGGAATATAATGCGTTCCTAAAAAACAATAGGGTGGCCGACTTGCGTGATTAACGTGTTGTGAGTTGTGTAGAGCAGAGAGTAATCTTTTCTCTCGGAGCAGAACGTCTGGAAGGAACAGAGTTGAGTTTTTCACAGTGTTGTAAAGTTTGGCGAAGCAGGTATGTACCGGTGGAGTGGAGGAAGCAAGAAAATGTTCCCGGCACGGCCGGGGAACTGGGGAATTAAATAACATCGGGGAACTCGTTGGGGTCTTTTTGTGGCCGTGGAGGTGAGGGCGCCTTATCTGTGCAGCCGAGTCAGCCGAGATTAGAACCGGCGATATGCTAAAAAGAAACGCTTGCATATGGTGGGTAGATTAAGGACAAAGAATCTTTTTGTCATGGAAATGGATTTTTTTTTGTTTTGTTTACTTCATCACATAGAATTTCTCACACTTGGTTTGTTTTGTATTGCCCTCAATGACTACATGATCAAATGAATGGATTTATTTCTGCCGAATGAGAAAGACAGTCTTTCCTTCAAAAGAACTACATTGCGTCCCAGTGAGGAATGTTAAAGCTTTATTATGGTGGCTCCTGAATAGCTTAAAATCGGCTTTCACAGCCGCCCCAAAATGCAACAATGTAAATACTTCTCAGCTTTGTCGGGTCGTTATCAAAATGTGCAATGTCTCCTTTTATTAAAGCATATTTTAATTAATAGAGTAAAACCCCTTGTATTTAACAATTAACAAGCTGAGGCACTGCTATTCATTTTTAATTTCACTTCAGAAATGTGAGCACGCTGAACTCAATAGTGTAAACATGTGGAGGGCTATATGGAGGGCCTGTGTTTGAAAACCTAAGAGGGAGTAAATTATTTACAAGTTCTATTTTGAATTCCCCTTCTTGTTGTTCGAATTTATTTAGAGATGCAACATATTCAGGGTTTTCACTCGTACTGGAATTAAAGTTGGTGTCGAGCCTGTATTTGTTCACAGTCCAGAGTTGTAATCAAGATATTGCCACATTCCTGATCATATTTTGCAACAGGCCAAAAATAGCCTATCTGGGGGGAGAGTCTTAAGCCAAGTAATGTGTTTCCACCCTTGTTTTAAGGAGAGTTTAGGCAAACTATCTTTTTAAAGTTCTTTCTGATTTAATTATTCTGAAGCAGATTGTTCATGGAACATAAAAGATACTCTGTTCCCTGCTAAGTTAAGGAATGCTCACATGTATATTACTCTGCGGTTCTCATTGTTACCAGGATAAATAAGTAAAATGTTTCTTTAAAGATAAATGGTTGTGGAAACTAAATTATCCAACCTGAATCAGAGCTCCTAAAATTTTAATTTTGTTAAATGCAATGGAAATAAACTGACCATGCATGAGGCTATAAATGAGCTAAGTTAGCTTACAGTGTCTTAGGAAGGAACTGAATAATTCCTTTGTACCACTTTGGGCATGACATATTAATTAAAGCAATAGGTCCACCTAGGTGCAGTAAAATTGAAGGCAGTTGCTAATGTCATGAAGAGCAAGTATTACATGCAAAATTGTTTAGGGGAGGCAAATATGCAGTCACTTTATTCACAGGAAAAGGCATATATTTCTTTAAAAAGAATTATGATTTTTTTCCAGGCTTTTGTTTTTAGGTAAGCAATGAAAAGATACTACACAAAAATAGCTTTGGTGCTATCCAAACCTTATCACTATAGGAATGAAATCTGACATTTGTAAAATGAGAAAGAGTTAGGATGATTTATGTGAAGTTTTACAGTTATCCTTTTGTAAAAATTTAAGGATCATTGAGACTCACATTTTGAAGTTACTAATTTCCAAAGTATTTCATTCCTATTTTAGAAGTATGTTGCAGCTTGTGATCCAGTTAAGTTTATGCCACCAAAATGAAATCTTTAGCTGGATATTTTTGTTCTGAATAAAATTAATTAAAACTTCCAGTGAAGAGTTATACTCCCACTAAAAACTTTTAAAAATTTAATATCGCTATTCTTTATTATATAAAACGTAATTTAAGAAAGATGTGTTTTACTGTCCTTAGAAAACTTGTATTTAAGAAAGAACAAAGGGATATTATAATTTAAAACAATTTACCATCCTGTATTTTGTTTGTTAGCACTAATTGCTTCAAAGTGTGTTTTTTATCTTCTGCCAACCTATAGTATATGGCTATCTTAAAAATCCTTTTAAATGTGGTGAGCATGTGATTTAAGAATTTACCAGTGGTATTCACAGACTGTGTTTAAATTAAGGGAAGGCCACCAGCACTCGCTGAAGGATCTTTTTCTTTTATCTCTATCTGCATGGCTTGCCTTCAGCTCACACATTTACAATTCAGCATGCCAAAGAGACAATGCAGAAGCCACTTTTTAACAGTCACAGGCAGATTGTTTTCTCTGAAACGTGAAAGGTAAAAAAGTAAGTAACCAGGGTGAAAAAAGGAGAAGAATTTGCAAACATTTCTTTTAAAAATAATGTTTAAAATGTTGGCCTGTTTTTAAATGCACATTTCAGTGATGAACAAAAAAACATGCCAATTAATTCCTACCCTCAGAGAGCTGATTATGTAACAGAGTTAGGGAATTTGTATGTACAATAAATTTTAAACTTCCATATGTATAATCCAATATTTTTAGATCTGTTCAGAGCCAGAAGAAGGAGGTATGGAGTAACAGCAGGAATTACTTAGCAAGCTGATTATTTTTTGTATACAAGATGATGGGAAAAGTGGGTCAAATTTCATTTTCAACTACAATCTCTAAGAAGCTTTACCATTCATCTCCAGGTAGCCTTAAGAACATTTTCTTTTGGGGGGATTCAGCAAAGATACAAAAAAGATTTCTATTCTATGTACTGACCATTAGTTGGAACTTAGCATTCTTAAGTTATTAACACAGTCTTCTATTCAAGGAAAATAAAAATCTTTTTAACTGCTAATGAGGTTACGGGCCATCTTTTAATGCTGCAAAATAGTTTCTAGAAGCATACTTTTAAAATAATATAATGGGAAGGATTTTTTTTATTGTTTCTTATTACTTTTATTTACCTACATGATTTCTTGAATAGTTGCCAGAATTAAGACTGACGTATCTTTGTCTCATAAAGATGGGAGCTAATTCCACTACTGGGGGAGCAGATTTGTAATTACAGTATATGTTAACTTACTACACATTTCATATAAAAATCAAATTTATGTAAAAATGGAGTGTTTTACTATTACTTTAAGCCAACTTTTGTTTTTATCCCATCTTAGATTTTTCTTGTAACTTCAACGATTATGATTTAAAATGCGGTTAACTGTAATTTCTGTGCAAACAAGCCAAGTTATAGAATGTGAAAAATATTAATTGTAATAAAATAGTGAAATAGTCTGTTTATGTTAGAGATTAAGATTGATTTGTTTCTTAATTAAAGTGAAGAGTTCTCAAGACTGAGACAGTGTCCACCAACAGGGTCTGCCGATGCCAGTGTGGTGTCTAAATATTTTCCTCTGTGGGCCTGTCTTTTTCAATCACCTTCAGATTAGTTATGCTTACCATCTGAAATCCCTACTCCCTTTGCATTCTCTGCAAGCATTAGCAGCCGGCTCAGCTAGAAAGCCTTTTTGTCTGATGTCTGTAAAAAGGTGGGGCTGCAGAGGGCTGGCCGGCATCGGCGACTCTCCCTGAAGGTGGGTAGTTAGGAGAGCTTTGACAAGCCTTGCTGATTTAACCTTTGCCTGCTTTGCCCTGCCAGGGGTGGCCACTAGATGTCAAGCTCATAATACAATTAGTGCATCTGTGCTGTTGACCTTGGCAACAGGGCTCGCCACTGTTCTGTTAAGTGTTAACACCGAATCTGAGTGTTAACTAGAGATCCCGCAAGCTTGCTCCGTGCAGCTCAGCTTATCAAACGCCCATCTAGTTCAGCACAAGTGTTTATAGTTCTTAAAGAAGAGAAAACGGCTTTCTTTTGTGTAGCTATTGCATCTTGAACTGTTTAATTAACCCTGCAGGTGCCACGGCACTTTGTCTTAATTCGTTGGCACACTGGTCCTCTTTTCGAGAGTGACCTTCCCTGTGCTGGGTGATAATTCTGTTGTGTGGTTTGTACACATGCAGAGTCACTGGCTTCAGTGACCCAGGGCAGTGGCTTTTCCAGGATGATTTTTTGCATATTGGCAAACTTTGCCCACAGAAATGAAACAGTGTCGTGACACGATGACAAACAATGGAAGTGATTTAATCATCTAGCCCCAAGTATGAGGATGAGCAGTTGGTCTTAACCTTGACCCTGGACGCAGGATGGCACATGCCTTCCAGGGCGATTAAAACATGGGCATGTGTCCATCTCAGTTGTTCAGCTTATTTATTGCTATGCACAGAGGAGAGTCAGGTAGACACTTCCAGAAGGCATATCATCGACCCTAGGTTTAATTTCACATGTTGAATCTGTGGGACCACATCCTCTGAATTTAAAACATCCACATCTTCACCAAAAGTGACTTGGCAATACCTTGCTTTCACCCCTCACCAAATTTTGACTGAAATTGTTTACTTCGGCTGACGTATTTCAGTTTGTGTATTTTTTAAGTAGGCATAGATAGCGGTGTGTGTGTATTCACTGCAAGTGTGGTTGCAGAATAACATCTCAGTGAAAGAACTATTGTGCAGCCCTGAAGTGTGACAAAAATCTCCCCTGGTGCAACAGTGGGTGCAGATAGTCAAAGCAAAGGTGCGTGGTGTCCTGCTCTCATCTGCGCACACGCATTAAAGGAAACAACGTCTTGCTCTCTGTGCGTCACCTCACTGATTCAAAACTGCAAATGTTTTAAACGGAAGACAGTTGGCAAGGGTGCCACAGGTGGTCATGACTTAACAAATTTGAGATGCGGGCCTCTGAGTAGGCACGCAGGAGTGTGCGGGTCAGAGTCGGCGTTGAGCATAGCAAGAGTGCCCTCCACCGTTCAGTGCCATGCACACAAGCTTTGAGGTCTAGGGAAACGGACAGAAAATTTTTCTATTGCGTCTGGAATTTCTTCTACATTGTTAAACACAGTAGGGGTCTCTATTTGTCTCCTCCTGTTTCACAGCTTGGGCTCAGTATGTGATAATTCATCTTTCTTTATGGGATTCAAAGCTATCATAAGGAGTTAAAAAGAATTAATTTGCAAGAAAATAAGTGTCTCCTAACAATTTAGGAAAACTTGAAAAATGCTTTCTAGATTTTTAAGGGCCAGAAAAGCAAAGGAGAAAGTATGTTTCCCTTTCCTGAAGATTCATGTGAGGTTTTAAAGTTACCAATTAAAGTGGAGAAGTTAAGATCCTTTTCCTTTACAAGTAAGTTTTGCTTCTCTTTTTGATAATTGTAATGAATTAAAACATTTTGCAGACATGGAGCAGAATAAAAGTGAGCTTGCAAGATTAACAAGCAAAATTATAAAATGCGCATTTTACTAGGACTTTGTAGGTGGTTGGCTTCTTTACTGTCCTTGAAAAGAAAATGTAAAAAAAAAAAAAAAAAAACCTTGCCAAGAACTGTAGTTTGGAATTTTTAAAGAAACGTTATGTCTCAAGTATTCTTCTATATATTACCATAATGTTTTTTGTTTGTGGCTTCTATCATCAAGGCTAAAAATTCTGCCTCTCTCCCAATACATCATTTTTAGAAGACAGTGAAAACATGATAACTATTCTGTAACAAGCCAGGGAAACTGTCTGAGGGCCTCCTTCTCACTGACAGTGTCAATCCTAAGACTAGGGATGGTTTTGTTAAACATTCCGTGTATATTTCATTAGTAAGTGGGGGGGGGGAAGCATGTATTGAAAAAAACTATCATCTCTGAAACTACCTTTCTATTAGATATTTCCTCTAAATGACTAGTGGGACCTTTCCCCTATCTTCAGTACAACTGAGAAAGATAGAAAACTCGCAGAATGTATGAACAGGGATAACTAGAAACCCTGAAAAACCTTCACAGTGAATCTTGGGATAGCTGAGAACTGGACTGCAAAAATGTGGCTCAGGTGTGTGGCACCCCAGGCTGCCCCACCTGACATCAGCAAAGGAGGGTCACCCCAGAGCAGCTTCGGGGCCTTCTTCACGTGCATGGAAAACCTGCCAGCAAGTGTGTGTGCTGCTTCTCAGGGTGGTCTGGACCAAATACTGCTGCCACCATGTAGGGAGGAGTGTTGGCTGAGCTATACTCCTTGGTGAATTGGTCGGCATTTTCTTAACTTGTCCTGATAGAATCCTTGTGCACTGCAAAACTCCTGCCTAATTACAGTTTAATCCCTTGCCTATTTACAGTTTCAGATCTCTTAGTTGTTGTACAAAAAATAAATTATTTTGGCCATATTAACTAATGGATATAATAACTTGTACTTTTGGAGCATAAAGGTTGGTTAAAAATGTTGAGTGTCATTAAAAGATAGTTAAATACATTTGAATCTAATATTGTCTTTAAGCAAAGGCAGGATAAACAGCTTTAGAAATTATATGATGGGGAACTGCATTAAAATTTTTCCCATATGGGTTTTCTTGTTACAAAAAAGCATTTAAAAATAAGTTAAGAATGCTGTATTCGTACATACACACTGTAATACGTGCATTTAATCATCATAATGAGGAGAGCCAGGGAAGCAAGTTGTAATAATTTGTTTTCATTATTTCCCTCTCTGTTCAGAATGCATCAGAAGTCAGCACTTTGGTTCTGCATGTCGGTGAAATGTCTTCCCGCTCCTCAAGATTTCTGTGCTTAGAAAATGTTCATTTTATTTCCTACGAATCGACCGAATGGAAGTGCTGATTCTTAAAGTTTGCAGACAAAATTTCAGTCCTGTATATGATATATTGGAGTTTTTTTACTTGTATTCCTTTTATTCAAAACTATCTTGTGAAATTTGTTCTTATCTGTAACTTTTATGGAACGTTGAGGACATTCACATTTTGACAGTGAAACAGTCAAAGCCTGAGCACAGGAGGAAGTGTGCTTATTCAGATACAGGCACTTCTGACTTATTTGCCCAAATCTAAATTTAAAAAAAAAAATCTAAATTATATTGAAGAATTTTTTCCTTCACTAACTGTAGTTTTTAAGATATGTTTTAGTCAAAATCAAACTTATGATGAACTTGCCTCTCTCCAACAATTATCTGCTTCCTAAACTGTTAACAGGTCTTAATGGTCAGAATGCCATTTTTTTACACAATTTCCTTCTTAAACTTTGAAGAAATCTAAGTAGAAGATTATTTCACTTTCACAAGAATATCTGCCTTGGATTGAGATTATCATGTATATTTAATTGCTTTAAACAAAATGACTTATTTGACGGAAGGTACTTAAATATTCTACACACAGTTCTACAACTGACAAAAACTTAAAATTTAGCAAACCTGCCAATGGTAAAAAAAAAAAAAAAAATTAAATTACCTATGGGAACACTTCTCAACATCCCTAAATTTAGAAGTGAACCATAAAAATATTTAACTTATAAAACTAATGGGAAGGTAAAAATGCAAATCATTAAGATAAATAGAAATTTGGATCAAGACCTTTGGAAAAAAACATAAGACCTTTGTGAAAAGCAAAAGTGGTATTTTTCTGTGTCATGTATTAACAAAGAAAATTTGGGCAGTGTTTGTTTCTAAAGATATAATGTATTTACAATATATAAGTTAATTCTTTCAACACTGAACTCCTTTTAAATGATCCAGAAGTCAACCTGCCTCTAAAGCATACTCTCAGTCAACTGTTCCCGCTATATACTCCCTATAAAGAAAAAGTGTTCTTTTAATAAGATACATACTGTATAAAATTTCAGATTTGTATACTGTATGAAAGTTTCTGTATACCATATAAGTTATACATTTTATCCCTTCCAAAGAGTTAAGTGTTGAAAATATTTCAATGAATCAGTATTTAATTCTTGAGATCTTCCTTCTTAAAAAATATTAAAATAATGCATTTTATATCACAGCTTCAAAATGTTGGAAAACAACTTTTTAAACATTCCCTTGATTAGTTATAATAGTTTTATATATATTTGATTGCTTAATGCAAAAAAACTTTAATGGCCACTTAGTTTTATTTACCATGGAGATCTGCAGAACATTCCACTGTTAAAAAGAAATTTAAAGTAGAAATTCTTTGCATTTTTGTGATATCTTTAAAATACATGACTAGAATTTGAGATCATTTTTATTGCTTATCATTAAATCATTTATGGGAAGATTTAAGGCTTTTAATTTTTTTCCTTATTCCATAACCTGAACAGGCTTAAAATTAGATTTTGAATGGTTGGAGCAAGTCGAGAACTCTGAGTGTTTATTTCATTAATGTGCTATCTGCAGCATTCATCAGCTGTGCCTTAGCTTCCAGCTATGGTCCCCTTCATTAGAGACACTCCCTACAGCCCTTCCTCCACGCAGTAAGGAGACTCTGAATGCAGTCTGATCTCCAGCACTGAATTTAGTTTAAAAGTCCAGCAGGCTTTATGGGCTGCAAGCTCTAACTTCTTTTCCCTGTCAAATGGGTTAGCCAGTTAAAAAAAAAAAATACTAATTGAACACTGCTAATAATTTTTTAAAGGCATGTATAAATTACCCAGATATAATGGCTTCACGGAGAGTCACAGACTGCCCTCAAAAAAATACTTTTCTTTTCCAGTAGATAGGAATGGTGTGTTTTTACAGGATATTTTTAAATTAGATTTCTCTATTGAATTCAACGGTGAATTCTTTATTATCAAAAGAAAACACTTAATTTTTAGCAGATACATTTGTTGATATTGTAACTTATTTTGGGGACACAGACTCGAGGGTGTTTTGTTCTCACACTCAACTGTGTGTGTTTAACAAAGCTGACTTACATTTGCAGCCTACTGGGGCACACTAACTCGGAGCCATCCGTCCATCCATAAATTGACAAAAGGTGGTTTTAATATGAGTCAGTGATATCCAGGCTATCACACAGAGTCTGGGTAATTATCGGGAATTACTTTTCACCCCAACTACCCCAAAACCAGGAGCTAGAAATGCTATCCTCTGTTGCTTCTTCCTTCCTGGGTAGCTATTTATTTGATCAGGTGTGAATTAGAGTTGTTCATTAAACGTGGTTGTTATTCGGCACAAGAGGGTTAGGGGAGACAGAGGAAGTGGCTGCCTGTGACAGTAATTAAACATGTGTAACCAATTAGAGGGTTTTCCACTATGGCACAAGCATATAATTTGCTAAGTCTTTCCATGAGAATAGATGAAAATAGGTACAAAAAGTGTGTCTGGCTACAACATTCTCATGTTAAACATGTCAACATAAATGAACTTTAAATATATAATTTCTAGTTTGTTAGCAAACCACTGAACTCTATTGGCTAATAACAGTAACATGTAATTTTACTTCATTTTGCCAAGAAATATTGCATCTGACAGAGCCAATTAATTGTATTAAACATGATTAATTTTAGGCCTCGACCATATTGATATTTATTTGGCAAGTTCTAAACCGTAGAAACGTAACCTGTCTGTAGAAGTACAGATGCATAAAAAGATACTGATTGGCTCCGGGCTGGGAGGGGGGGGTCCAAACAGAAGTGCTTGTGTTTTGGATGTTAACGTTTATAAATGAAAGTGTTTAGCCGAAATTTCTTACGTGAAATGAATGCTTATTGATTCCAAAGGTTCTGTAGAATCACATTCAACCTGTAATATCTCCTCGCTGCATGAAGATCATACATCTGCAGGTCCCAGACCACCCCCGCCACAGCGCCGGCCCCCTGTCAGGCGCCGACGTGAGTTTGAAAGGTTACAGATTAGTTTAGCGATGTTAAGTGAACTGGCAAAGGCATCTCCAATTTTGCTGGAAATAAGGACGCCCGATAGTAACGGGGACCCTAATGAGCTCGTCGAAGGCTGGCTTTGTGCGCAGCGGACAGGGCGGCCCCGGATTGTATGAGGGTATCGGGAATCGATGGCGTCTATGGAATGTCATTAGCTGCGGTATCCACCATTGATAGGGCCTCATAATTTGATGGATTCTGCGAAGAAAATGATTAGCTAGCTAGAGAGTCGCAGAATGCACACACTGGGGCGTCAGAAACGTTGAAGTGGGGTAATTTGTGCAAAATAAAAAATATTGATTTTGCTCTGGTGCGAAACTCGGAGGCGGCGGCTGGCAGCGTGCGCCGGGCTCACGGCTCTCTCGCTTTTCCAGGCGCCCCCGGGGACGGCGCGGAGGCGGCGGACGGCGGCCCCGAGGCCCGCGGCTGCGAGGAGACCAGCGTGTGCGAGCACTGCTGCGCCGAGTTCTTCAAGTGGGCCGACCTCCTGCGGCACAAGCAGAGCTGCACCAAGAATCCGCCGGTGCTGATCGTGCAGGACGATGAGCCCGCGCCGCCTTCCGAGGACTTCCCGGAAGCGTCTCCCGCCAGCTCAGCCAGCGAGCACACGGAGAGCGAGGCCGCCGAGGAGGAGGGCGCGGAGGGCGAGGCCCGGCCGGCCGGCAGGGAGACCCGCGAGGCCGCAGAGGCTGCGGACGCCGAGCCCATGGACGTGCAGCCCCCGGCGGAGCAGGGCTGTGCCGGCCCTGGTGCCCCCAGCGCGGCCCGGCCCGCACCCACTCCGGCTCCCACGCCCGCCTACGGCATGCCCAGCACCAACGTGACACTGGAGACGCTGCTCAGCACCAAGGTGGCGGTGGCGCAGTTCTCCCAGGGTGCCCGGGCGGCAGGCGGCGTGGGCGCCGGTGGCGGCGTGGCTGCGGCGGCCGTGCCCATGATCCTGGAGCAGCTCCTGGCCCTGCAGCAGCAGCAGATCCACCAGCTGCAGCTCATCGAGCAGATCCGCAGCCAGGTGGCCCTGATGCACCGCCAGCCCCTGCGCCCCTCACTCAGCCCCGCTGCGGCCCCAAGCACACCTGCGCCGGCCTCCAGCCAGCTGCCCGGCCTGGCTGGGGCCCCCGCCCTGCCGCTCTCAGCCGCCAACCCTGGCACCGCCGCCCCCGTGGTCTTCGAGGGCCCACAGCCCCTGCCACGGCCTGCATCGGGTGCCAGTACCCCAGGCGGCCCCGCGGTGCCCTCAGAGCCTGGCACACCCGCGGCCCCCAGCACGGCCCCAGGCCCCGGCGCCCCACAACCCCCCAACGCCACCACGCCCCCCGCCCTGGGCCCCGCACCGCCACCACCGGCATCGGCCCCCAGCCTGCCAAGCCCACTTCTACCTCACACCTCCTCGAGCAGCGTCATTTTCCCCAACCCACTGGTCAGCATCGCAGCCACGGCCAATGCCCTGGACCCCCTGTCAGCCCTTATGAAGCATCGCAAGGGTAAGCCCCCCAACGTGTCCGTGTTCGAGCCCAAGGCCAGCGCCGAGGACCCCTTCTTCAAGCACAAGTGCAGGTTCTGCGCCAAGGTCTTCGGCAGCGACAGCGCGCTGCAGATCCACCTGCGGTCGCACACCGGGGAGCGGCCCTTCAAGTGCAACATCTGCGGGAACCGCTTCTCCACCAAAGGCAACCTGAAGGTGCACTTCCAGAGGCACAAGGAGAAGTACCCCCACATCCAGATGAACCCCTACCCCGTCCCAGAGTACCTCGACAACGTGCCCACCTGCTCGGGGATTCCCTACGGCATGTCGCTACCCCCGGAAAAGCCTGTGACCACCTGGCTGGACAGCAAGCCCGTGCTGCCCACGGTGCCCACCTCGGTGGGACTGCAGCTGCCTCCCACAGTCCCAGGCGCCCATGGCTATGCGGACTCCCCCAGTGTCACCCCTGCTAGCCGCTCCCCGCAGAGACCATCCCCCGCCTCCAGCGAGTGCACCTCCTTGTCCCCTGGCCTCAACAACCCTGAGTCCGGCATCCCAGTGTCTGCTGAGTCCCCGCAGCCGCTCCTCAGCGCATCTCTGACGAAGACTGAGCCGCTGGGCCTGCCCAGCACCACCGCGAGGGCAGGTGATGGCCCGGCGGGAGGCCCGGCCAGCTCGGCATCCACGTCCACCGCCAGCGCGGCGGGCCCAGCCACAGACAGCGTGTCTGCAAGCCTGGGCAGCCCCGGGCTCCCTGTGGTCTCCGACCAGTTTAAGGCGCAGTTCCCCTTCGGGGGGCTGCTGGACTCCATGCAGACGTCGGAGACCTCGAAGCTGCAGCAGCTGGTGGAGAACATCGACAAGAAGATGACGGACCCGAACCAGTGCGTCATCTGCCACCGCGTGCTGAGCTGCCAGAGCGCGCTCAAGATGCACTATCGGACGCACACGGGGGAGAGGCCGTTCAAGTGCAAGATCTGCGGCCGCGCCTTCACCACCAAAGGCAACCTGAAGACGCACTTCGGGGTGCACCGCGCCAAGCCGCCCCTGCGCGTACAGCACTCCTGCCCCATCTGCCAGAAAAAGTTCACCAACGCCGTGGTCCTGCAGCAACACATCCGCATGCACATGGGTGGGCAGATCCCCAACACGCCTCTGCCTGAGGGCTTCCAAGACAACATGGACTCCGAGCTTGCCTGCGACGAGAAGAGCACGGAGACCCTGAGCGGCTACGACGACGACATCGAGGACAATTCCATGGAGGAGGACGCTGAGCTGAAGGACTCCACCAGTGACCCGGCCAAACCGCTTCTGTCCTTCACAGGGTCCTGCCCGCCCTCACCACCCTCTGTCATCTCCAGCATAGCTGCTCTGGAGAACCAGATGAAGATGATCGACTCGGTCATGAACTGCCAACAGCTGACCGGTCTGAAGTCCATGGAAAACGGGTCAGGGGAGAGTGACCACCTGAGCAACGACTCTTCATCTGCTGTAGGCGACCTGGAGAGCCGCAGTGCTGGCAGCCCCGCGCTGTCCGAGTCCTCGTCCTCACAGCCACTGTCCCCCACCAACAGCAACGGGGAGAGCTTCCGCTCCAAGTCGCCAGGCCTGGGTGCCCAGGAAGACCCACAAGAGATGGTCCTCAAGACCGAAAGGCCGGACAGCCCATCCCCAGTCCCAGGAAATGGAGGTGCCCTGGACCTGACCGCTGGCCCTCCCGGCCGGCCAGCCATCAAGGAGGAAGCCCCCTTCAGCCTGCTGTTCCTGAGCAGAGAGCGGGGTAAGTGTCCGAGCACTGTGTGTGGTGTCTGTGGCAAGCCCTTTGCTTGCAAGAGCGCGCTGGAGATCCACCTCCGCAGCCATACCAAGGAGAGGCCCTTTGTCTGCGCGGCCTGCGGGCGCGGGTGCTCCACTATGGGTAATTTAAAACAGCACTTGCTGACGCACAGATTGAAAGAGCTGCCTTCTCAGGTGTTTGACCCCAACTTTGCTCTAGGTCCCAGCCAAAGCACTCCTAGCCTGGTCTCCAGTGCCGCGCCCATGATCAAAATGGAGGTGAACGGCCACAACAAGGCCATCGCGCTGGGCGAGGGCCCACCGCTGCCAGCTGGAGTCCAGGTCCCCGCGGGGCCTCAGACAGTGATGAGCCCAGGCCTCACACCCATGCTGGCCCCTCCGCCACGCCGGACACCCAAGCAGCACAACTGCCAGTCCTGCGGGAAGACCTTCTCCTCAGCCAGCGCCCTGCAGATCCACGAGCGAACCCACACTGGAGAGAAACCGTTCGGCTGCACCATCTGCGGCAGGGCCTTCACCACCAAGGGCAACCTCAAGGTAAGGGCATGGCAGGCCCAGGCTGCCAAAGCTACAAGGGTTCCTCCCATGGATGGCCATCTCCACCACCTGCCTTAGATGCACCAGCAGAGTCCTGCTGTTGGCTGGGGGATGGGGCACTGTGGGTGTGAGTGTGTAATGTGTGCGTGATGTACAGTGTATATGAGTCATGTATGCACATGTGCAAGGGTGGCATGTGAGTGTGTAGTATATTTGCGCACGTGTAGCATGGGGGTGTGTGTTCGAATGCATGTGTGCGCACACTTTTTGCGGTGGCATCCTATTAAGTGGCTGTGAGACACCAGTCTGGACCTCTCCTTTCCAAGGGGCTTATGCAGCCCTGCGTGTGATGGGGGTAGAGAGGTGAGTCAGCGCTCTTGAATTTAATAACAAATTAACTCAGCCTTTAGTACTCACACATCATACGAATAATGCAAGGATGAGGCATGCGCAGCGACTTGTAGAGGACTCTGTCCTGCCCATGTGGCTGCTGGAGGGGCGAGTGGCGAGGCGCTCCCTGGTGAGGGCAGGGAGGAACAGCCACTGTGCCAAGTTGTAAGTGAGATCCCAGCAAGGCTGTGCATTCTCGGAAGGTGGGAAGTTAGAGGAGAGGCAGTGTGACACCCCCCAGCCTATGCTTTTTCACCAGCTCAGGTTGGTGGGCTGTTTCCATCCTGTGTAAAGTATGTGTTTGTGCAGCCAGCCTCTCTGGGCCTCAGTGGCCTCTTATACTGTCAAAAGATCGATACCTGTGGCCTCCACACAGGTGTTTGTCAATGAGAGGAAAGCCGCGGGGGGTCTGCTGCCCTAGGTGGCCCTGGGACACTTTAGAATTAATGTTTTTTTCTTGTTTGAGAAAAGGCAGGAGGAGAACGCACAGAGTTCAAGTATTAGAAGATTTAGGGGGTGTGGTGAGGGTGTTGAGAGCCATGGCCCAGCTGAGGCAGTGGGGTAAGACCCTTGACCCTTGGAGCTCTAGAACATTCTCTGGGTGGCCTCATGGGTTTTACACCTTAGGGAAAAGTTATTCTATCAAGTGTGTCCCATGAAAAGAGTGTATTCATTACCCGACATATGCTGACTTTGCTTTTTGTATTCTGTGAAATGGAATGTTCCCTATCTGATATCAATGCTCAGAAAGGCTCCCTGAAGCTGCCTTGTCCTCACATGTGCTTGGGGTGGGGTGGTGCTTAAGGACAGCTCTGCCTTGAGTGCCTGGACTCACTCACTTGTGAGCTGTCTCTCCGTGTCTCTCGCAGGTGCACATGGGGACACACATGTGGAATAACGCCCCTGCCCGGCGTGGCCGCCGCCTCTCAGTGGAGAACCCCATGGCACTGCTAGGGGGCGATGCCCTGAAGTTCTCAGAAATGTTCCAGAAGGACCTGGCAGCTCGGGCAATGAACGTCGACCCCAGCTTTTGGAACCAGTATGCTGCAGCCATCACAAATGGGCTGGCTATGAAGAACAATGAGATCTCTGTTATCCAGAATGGGGGCATCCCCCAGCTCCCCGTAAGTCTGGGGGGAAGTGCCATCCCCCCCTTGGGGACCATGGCTAGTGGGATGGATAAAGCGCGTACCGGCAACAGCCCACCCCTTGTCAGCTTGGACAAGGCGAGTGCAGAAACAGCAGCCAGCCGCCCGTTCACGAGGTTCATTGAGGATAACAAGGAGATTGGCATAAACTAGCCGAACACACCATGACTTGACCACCTGTTCTATCCCATGTCAGTGGTTCTGAAGTTTGAGCATCAGGCTTCTGACCCTTCTTGCCTAGATTCCCACTAAAATTTTACCCAGAGCAGAAAATACTTCTGCCGTGTGGCTGCTCAAAGGTCACTCCCCTCAACAGTGGGTTTGACTGTCCCTGAGAACCCTGCAACCTTTAAAATAAATCTCAGTTGAAAGAAATGCTGGGAAACCGCCTTAGGAACAGAAAGGGCTCAGACCCACCCACTCCGCTTCTCCTAAAGCTGAGTGACCCCCGCAAGGAGAGAGGGCGTCCCCTGAGGTACCCACTTGCTCAGTGGCTTTGTTCGCACCGGTTAGAAACTTGAACTCTGCTTTTATTAATAGAACTCTTCATCTTAACGAAGTGGTTTAGTCCTCCCAATGCTGTGTATTATGACAGTATCTTCGTCTGTAGTATTTATAATGTTAAGATTATGCGGGTAACAGACACTATAAGACCCCAACCTTAAATGAAGCTTTTGTACTGCAGAATACATCTGGCTATGTGATTTTTTTTTTTAAGCAAGTTTGTTTTACTATAAATAAGTGGATTATTTCAATGCAGGCAGAATTGTGAAGTTTATTGGGAAAGATAGCATGCTTTTTGTGTGCAAATACCTGTCAGTAACAAGCCTTTTTTTTTTTTAATTTAAATGTTTATAGCTGCTATGTGGACAGTTGTTTCTAGTGTGGTCTGTGGCCCAATGATTGGGAGACAAGTTACAGACAAACATCACCTTAAATTATTCACAACATTATAAACAGTTGTGAGAAAATATTTCACATTATCAAAGCTGTACAATAAAAAGGTAATGTTTGTATACTGTGGTTGCAAACTCTTAATTTATAATATTGCACTTTTAGTATTTTGTATTAGGGAGGTTTGTCTATAATTTGAAAATTTAAAAAATGTAAAGTATTTTATAAATAGTTCTTCAGTTTAAGGAAAATGAAAAAAAACACTTACAGTTTCTTGTTTTGTCTTAAGGTCAAACAATACGAGAAATCTATGCTACTTAAACAGAAAAGCCACCGAGACTTGTCAGCTCCTCCGTAAAGTAGGGCCTGCCATTTCTTAAATTAAATGATTTATTTAACTTTTCTATAAAGCCCATTTAAAAACTGTGACCACCCCTAATAAAACTTGGATGAATCAACCTTAGGACTGTGGCGTCACCACGAACCAGGAGAGAAGAAGGGCACATGGCACAGGTGAGACTACAGCACGAGCTGTTCTCTTTCTTACACACCACTCACAAGATTTGGACTGCTTGTGGCTCTAGCCATTTAGTACAATAAATCAGAGATAGCAGGTGTCTGGCAGTACAATCAGTCATAACTTTGAAATTTTCTGAGTTCCTGATTTATTTATTATCTTCTCAGATGAAAGCTAAGCACAATGTCCTCTGATTACTCAGAATACAACCTTCTGCTGACGACTGTGTCGCAGTCACGCCCTGTGGGAGAGCAGCCGGAGCTGGCTGTGACTCGAAGCTGGGCACAGTGTTGCGTGTACTACCTCATTTTCGTGCATTGCAGGCCTGCTGGAATCTGACACTATGAACTTCCCACAGCAAGATCATTCGGGAGACACTGTGGGCAGCTGGGTAGCAGTGTGAGGAGCGTATGTCCCCCAAGGAAGAATCAGACGATGAAATCTTCTCAGTTGAGACAGAAAAATAGGACGGTCTTTTTCTAACACAACCACAGCAACAACAGAAATCATTGTAAAAGGATGGGCTATTTCTGCCAGCGTGTCATTTAACAAAAAAAGAGTTTCAAAGACACATTAGCTGTTTATTTCTATTGGAAATGAACGTTGAACTCTACAACTGTTTTCCACAGTGAGGAGGTGTGACTTCTCGTGGGATGATGGATCGATTTTGGGGGGGGGGGGGTTCAAACATTGGAAAAAGAAAACTGAGGTGGCTTCATGTTGCTGTGTTCCAGCAGTTCAATGTCTTTATTTATCTGTGTCTTTTCTGGGGTGTTTTTTTTTGTTGTTAGTATTTGGTACCATGTAGTGTTCTCTCTTCTCCCAAAAGGATGTGTATATAACTTAAGAAAAGAAAAATGTAAAGTGCTGTAAATAAGATGGCTGATGGAGGTACGGTGAGACGGACCCACCCTGTGTTCAGGGCCACGTCGTCCCTCTCTGCATGGTGAAGAGAGACACTATTTTTATATTATAACACCATGTAGGGCTCGGGGCCTCCCTGAACCAGCTGGGAATTGTTACCTAGATCCAATATTTTTTATTATTAAATCTTGTGGCTTGACACATCTACTGATTGAAATGGATGTCTTAGTCTAGGTTACTATTTTTGTCATATGGAATTGAATAAAATGCGGGATGTGATATTATTTCTGAATTGAGTTCCTTAATTCTTCTAATGGAAAAAGTGGAGTTTAAGGTGAAGGTCATTGGTGGTGGTGCACACCGGTGGTGTGCATACGAGAGAAGTCCGTGAGGTTCATAGCTTAGTTAAGCAATATCTAAGTGTATCTTGATCAGTCTTGAAACTTTTAATTTTTGCCTTTTTTCAAAAGAAAGATGCATCCTCCTGGTTGTAGGGGTTTTTTTTTTTTTTACATCAATGATGGAAGATGTGGTAGAAAACATTCATACCAGAGACTTGGCAGCGTCCAAATAGGAGTGCACTCGTGATCACCCACCTGTCTGTCACTGGCATTAAGTGACAGAGACTATCAGCTTCTCAGGCCCCTTGAACAAATAGATGTGCATCAACTCACATTGAGGGAAAGGACATGGACAGGAGCAGGCACCCACAGAGGGCCCCAGAGCAGCAGACGGCTTGGCTCGTGAGCCCACTGGTGTCAGTGCTGTGTCTCGCAGCTCCGGGTGGGGAATGTCCTTAATTTCAATAAGCTTTACCTCACTGATAACATTTGATAACTTCAAATTTTATAGCTCCTGGATTTCAAGATATACAATCTACTTTTTCTTCTTTTAAAAAAAATTTTTTTTTTAATAACTACTCATGCCTGGGAGCCACAGAAATTTTTAACTAGGAAGTGCCAGGTGACTTTTAAGGAATGAGAAAGTACTAACCACGAAGCTAACCTGCCCAGGCCAGCCTTCCTACAAATGTCATAAGCCTTAGAAATTAAACCCTGTTGGTTTCAGTGCTAGAATAGAAATCACAAAATAAAAACTGACTAAATTAGATAGTAAATTCAATTTTTTAAAACAATAAGGAAATAGCAAAAATTCTACAACCATTTAAAACATTTAATGTAAATTTAAATGCAGGAGAGAAACAATTTACTTCTATTTCAAAAGTACTTTTCAGACGTAAAGTCAGGTGTTTTTTTGGTTTATCAAGCCTGGATGCATGTTTCCTTCCGACACCAATGCTAATTACTCAAACTCTATTCAAAGAATCATCAATGCCAACAATCCTAAAAATTATATAAATACATTCATAAGTTTATTACAGGAACAATTAACAGTTAAACAAATGAACTAACTTAAAAGTGTGGCTGAAAGGCTAAAAAGCAATTGTTTTAAACTCTCTACTGTGTAATTTTGTCTCTGCGGAAGCCTGAAGGCATGTAGGTTCCTACCTGCTTTGTGGCGAGTTTGGTGTTTTACAAAGCAGCAGCAGACATCGGGGGTGTTTCTTTATTACTAGGCTGCATGTACGTTTCCAGCCCAACCAACTTCAAATCACTGTATTTATTTTGGTTGTTTGCCTTATGCCACAGAAGTCCAAACCTCTCTTTTCTTTCCTCTGCTGCACACTTGACGCGGGGAATACTGTTGCATGCGTGTGACTCTGTCCAGCCCATGCCCCGCTAGCAGCCAGCCCGACCTATGCCCCGAGCTTCAGTCCTTTGTGCGGGAGCCCTGTGCCCATTTGCTAATCACTGGTGCTGAGCTAGGGAGTGTGCACCTGTTCATTCCTTTACGAAGTTCCTTTCAACTTAGTACTTCAGTGAAAGAAAGGGGGCATGAAACATTCCAGCAGGTCTGTTTGCTGATTTTTAGCTATGTTAAAATTTGGTCTACAAAATATTCTGTGTGATACTAGGAAGAAGATTAAATCCCCCTTTTCTTCTCTTAAGGAAATACTGGGTATTAATTCTCAGCATTCTTTGCAAAGAGGAAACTTGAAATCGTGACAGAGATGCTTCTCTGCCATTCTCCTTTCAGCGTTTCCATACCAAGTTGGCAGGCTGGGGAGACCCTGTCCCTGGCACCACCCCCAGCTGGTGTGCTCTGTGGGGGCGGGGGAAGCAGCCCTGAAGCAAGGGGAAATTTCTCTCTCTGCGTCCTTATCTGTAGGAGGGGGTGGGATTTGCTTATTCTCCAATCCTTTTCAGCTCTAAAAATTCTTTTTTTTTTTTAAGAACTACCACTATCGTACACCTTTTTCCCCCAAAAATGCCCTTGATAGACTGACAATGTTTATAGAGAGAGAAAATGTTAGCGATTACCTAAACATGTTCCTCTGTTTGATAAATATGAAAGATCTATTATAAATAACTTTGCGAAAGAAACTATGTGGAATCATTTTTGGACCATGAAAAGCGTGTTTGTATCTTCAATGTAAAAGAAGAAAAACAACATTGAACTTGATGCTTTTAAAAATGCAACTATATTTAAGATAAAATAAAATCAAGCTTTATGAACATAATGCTTACTGCATATTCTATCAGAAAAGAGATTTTAAAAACTTGATTTTTCCATGTGCATTGCACACAAGTACACACAGCCCTCATTAGAATAATATGTATTTGGAAGAGTCTGCTAGTTAAAGCAATGGTTATTTCTTACTGTACTTTAGAGAACCTATAAACTGTTACAGTCGGTGTTGATGTCCTGACTCGTAACCCTGTCTTCATGTTGGGTCTTTTTTTCTTTGAAAATATCACCGACTGTAATCTGAACAGACCATCTCCACCTCACATACTCAGACTGACTCAGCCTTTCACCACGCATGGGATAACCAAGTGGAAAAATTAGAAAGTTGGCAGGACAGGAAAAAGAGAGATGTCACTGGTATCAGACTATGTTTGTGTTCTATTATGTTAAAAGTTCTCTACATCAATTAAAGACAAATGATTCACAGGTCATGCCCTTGAAGTGAAACATGCAAGAATTTGTTCGTACCAATATGAATCACCACTGTATATGATTCAAACATGTGGAAATAAATGTTTGATTACAGTAGTTCCAAATGTGATTATTTGTGAATCTGGGAATTTTGTAAACTCTTCCCCAATTCTTTCTATGTCAGTATGATACACATATTTTTAAATTATAGAGTCATCTAAAAACTAGAATTTTTACAGCGAAGTGTTAGTCTTTTTCTTCACTCACCATGACATGCTAGATACTCACAAATGCCATTTATGTTCTATCTAGCTTAACTTAACACCTGAATTTTAATACCAATAACCCTTTACAAGTAAGGATAAAAATATCTCAATAACAAAATAATTGCTTTTTTTATAACCGACAGATCTTGTGATTATATGTGTATCATAAAGGTTTTCTATTTGATTTTTTTCTATCAAGGACAACTTAAGAACAGCTTTCATCATGACCTTAATTCACCTGGAACAAACAGGCTGTGCTGCCCACCCTGACGCTGAGGAAAACCAGCAGGCTGAGAAAGAATGGTTTGCACGTGGAATGGTGAAGGTTCTATGACTACACAATGGAAAGCATAGAAGGACTTGCCCATACATTCACATAATTTAAAGATAAATTAGATTTTCACATACACCCATTTTACCCTTTTTTAAAAGATTTTTACTAACATTTCATCTGTCTTGAAGTCCACCACGTGATGGTCGGGCTGCATACCTTATGGCCACTTTAAACACAAGGCTTTGAATCACCAAGAAAAAGGTTTTGTAACCTAGACATTTTACATCCGGGATTCTTGAAAATTGTACTGATAATTTAAAAGAGGTAGGTACTGTTAAACAGTTACTCTGAATCCTAAGTCGAGCCAGCATAGTTCTACCCAAGATGCTACTAGATCCTTGTTTATTACTTACCAGGAAAAGAGCTGCAGAGACCTCACAGATTCACTTAGGGCATCAGTTCTCAACCTGTGGGTCTGGACTCCTATGTAACAATGAAAATACATTTCGGCATTAGGAAGGTTGAGAACCACTGACTTAGGGGCTTTGGGCGATTTGGAGAAATGAACTTTATCAATAAATGTTTGTAAATAATTAGTTTTTCTTGAGTAAAACTCTAAACATTTTTCTTGAGCTCATAGGATTTGAAAAGAAAACCTAGCATATTACTTGATGAGACACCCTCCACTGCCAACCCTTGCCTCTTTAACCACTCTGGTTATTCTCACAGCTTCGCCTTTTCTTACTGAGAATTATCTCATGGCTTGGTCACTCTGCTTTTTCCATTTCTGTTTTAACCTTGACCCGGCCTGCCACCTCTGCCAACTCTTTGCTGAAAAGCAGTCATAGACTAAGTTTTAAATTACAATAATTGGGTTGCTTTCCAGGATGGTCTCTGAGGCTAAACTCTGCCCCCAGTAATCCTTCCTTCCACTGGCCTGAATCAGATTCTCAGTCTTGGAAACATACACTCACTTGTCTTCAAAGAAATGAAAATCGTAGCTGGACTTAGTATTTAACTGAAGTTTCTCAAAAGCCCTGAAAAAGGAGACTCACAGATGAGTTAGTGTCGCGATGTCCTCCCTGACAGCTGGTTTTAATTGGGCACAAAGCATCCTCCATGGCGTTGAGACCAGTGTGCTAACAGGGTGCAAACCAGCCTCTGGGAACGCGTGCTGCCCACCTTGAGCACATGCTGGTAAACCTGCTGAAAATAAGAGAAAGACCTGGGCAGAGCAAAGGCATGAGCTGCCGGCCTTGGAGACCAAGGCCTGTTGCCCAGGGTTGGCCAGGTCCTCGCACCCAACAGGCAGGGCCTGGAGAGCTGGGCTCCGTATGCCTACAGTGTACGCTTGATGGGATTCAGCTGGATTGGCTCTGGGAGCATTAAGAAATAATTGTAGGTTATGTAAAAATAATAAATGCATTAAAATACTACTTGTAATCACAGAAAAAAAAGTATCACCACACCCTAATATCTAGTCTGAACCAGATAATCTAGAATGAACTACAAAGAAAACATGAGTAAGATCCTGTAGAAAAATGGCATTGCCTGTTTTTTGATGAAAGTTCGCTTTAAAAAATTTTCTTAAATCCTAACCTTAATATTCTATAATAAGGGCCAATTTAAACTGTTTTAGTCTTTATCACAATATTTAGTAGAAATTTCTACTTTAATGGTCAGCTGTATAATTCTGAAAGTGACTATTTAACATAAGAATCAACTTTCTAAGAAGAAACTAAGTACACTTAATTTGGCTCAGCAAATATCTTTGTCTAGAGCAACCTGAAGTTTTTAAGTAGAAAATAATGCTGAGCTTAAGTGTTTTATTAATGCAAACTCCCTGATATAAGAAAATGCTAGGTTTTCTAAACTTCTGAGACACAGATAAAACAGTTACACATGTTTGCAAGTCCAGCTTTAGCATTATAATATTAGAAAATATTCAAGATTTCACAATCATTTAAATAATTGCATGTCTGATTTTATTTGTGTTTTCCATGCTTTTGTAATTAAACAGATTGGAGCTTTCCTTTTGATGTGTACAATTCCATTAGCAGACTGTTTACAGGGTTCAGAAGTAATTGTGAACTTTTTTTTTTAAACAGTCTCGCTTGTCACCCTTGGTAGAGTGCTATGGCGTCACAGCTCACAGCAACCTCAAACTCTTGGGCTTACCCTCTTGCCTCAGCCTCCCAAGTAGCTGGGACTACAGGAGCCCGCCAGAACACCCAACTATTTTTAGAGGTGGTGTCTCACTCTGGCTCAGGCTGGTCTCGAAACCTGTGAGCTCAAGCGATCCACCCAGGGTGGCCCCCCAAGTATTGGGATAACAGGCGTGAGGCACCTCACCCCAGCGATTCCTGGATGTGAATGTAAATAGTTATGTGGTGTTTCCTGCGAGGATGGAGATGCAGGGCCAGGCCCGTGGCCCTCCCCACCCAAAAGAAAAACTTCCTCCCAAGCCAGAGCTTAGCTCTTTTCCTGAGAGCTGTTGATGGTGACTTTTGATGCCCTTTGATTTTTAAGCTAGAGTTAGCTTCATTTAGAAACATGAAACCAAACACAAAACAGTCCAACCTTTCTAAATATTTGAAATGCTTTCTGAAATTAAAAATAAAATGTGGGAAAACAAAGCTTCTGGGCACACAAAACAGCTGACCTGCAGCCACAGTGAGGACAGAAGCCGGGCGCTGGGTGCCGCTGTGACCTGCTGGTGGGGCCTGAGCCCACCAGGGCCCAGCTATGCGTGGGCATCAGCTTTTGAGGCTTGCTTCTTGCCTAATTATCCAGATCCCACGCAGCCTGACGCTGTTTCTTTTAAGCCCTCACACGTCCAGGGGCCACAGGCCTGTGGGAGGCAAGGTGGCGGGGCGTGTCCACGAACGTTCCCAAGTGCTGATCCTGGCTCCGCCGTGGCAGCAGCTCCGGGACCTACTGGGTTGCTTGGCTGGCTTGGTGGGTTCCAGTGCGCTCCTGGAGGACCCCGCTGACTCGCCGCTCTGCCCAGCTGCAGGAGTTCCGTGCAGACTTCTGTGACCCCAACCCTAAAGCTCCTGTTGAGTTGGGGGGGGGTCAGCTCCAGTGCACCCAGCCCGATGGGTGGGAGGGTAGCACCACCGTCCCACACTTGTGGACAGAGCAGCAGCAGGTAGGCCAAGCGGTGGACCTTCAGGAGCTGCAGCTCCCTCTGCGCTGGAGCAGAGGTTGCTTCCTCCAGGACCCGCTGCAGCCCGAGGAAAGACTGCAGGGTCGCTGCTTTACAGGGAGAACCCTGGAGAACCCCTCCCTGAGGAGGGAGGACCCCAGCCTGGGGGGAGGATCATACTGGGAAGCAAACCCGTTCTGGGGAACCCCCCTTCCTGTGGGCAGAGGCCCTGTCCTGGAGGCTCCATCAGGTCCCTCTGGAGTCACCGAGGTCAATCATCCCGCTCCACTGCCTTTGCCGGATGGTGCTCCCTGCCCGCAGTGTCCTGGGGGAGCTGCCCCCCACTCCATGACGTAGCTGTCCCCCGACGTTTCACCATGTCAGACTGACCTGTCCTGGGCAATCCTGCTGCAGGTTAGACATCGTCTCTCTTCCTTGGCAACTGCAGGGCCCTTTGGGGGTTAGAAAGCAAACAGAGCTACCTGGGTCCTGGGAAGTAGGAAGGAGTGGAATCTGAAGGGTCACGGTGCTGCTGGGCCAAGTAGTGAACTGTAATTACTGAACATAACAGTTTAGTCTCTTTAATGAGTTTAGTAAGAATTAACCCCAAACTACCAGCACACCTCACAGTTCAGAGGAAGGAGCCCAACAAGAATGCTCTGCAGCTGTGACATTTAAGGTAAAATAAGGCAAAAAATTTTCTGAAACCCTCTGTACCATTCCTGTTTTCAGTGGATGGCAGATGACCGCAGAGGACTGGCTGACTGGTATGGGGAGGGATCTCTTGCCTCCTCTGTGAGGGCACTACTGGTAGGAGATCAAGGTGGCACACCCACACCTGCCTGTGGGCAGCCACCTCTGACCAGGACCTTGGCGGCACTGAGCCCACACCTAGCTCCCTGGCACGCCCGCCCTCCATGCCTCCTCCCTCCCCTCTTGGTGGTGTTCTGTCCCTGGGACAGTAGTTCGTTGGCACCGCATTGGCATCATCTGGGGGTGGCACAGCCGTAGAGTCCAGGCCCGCTGTGGAAACTGACTTGAGAACTTGCTCTTCTCACGAGTTCCTAGGACTTGCTGGTTCTGGCAGTCTGAGGAGTCCTGGCATAATGACCAGTGCGGCCCTCAGTCCTGGTGGCTCAGCAGAATCACACCCGTTTCTTTCCTTCGAACACTCAGGCTGGCCTCTCTCCAGACCAATCAAATCAGGGTATCCAAGGGCAGGACCCAGGTGCTGCTCCTAATGGGGACGTTCCAAAACTGTGACAGCTGTGTGATGGATCACCTGGCGGTTCCACTAAAATGCAGAGTCTGGCTCACGGGGCCTGGGTGGGGCCTGGGAATCTGCATTTATAACAAGATCTCAGCTGATGCTGCTGGCCTTGGGGCCACACTAATTTAAAGGCAGAGGGGGAAAGGAAGCTGCGAATGGGGCCTGAGGACAGCTGGCCTTAGCCATAAGGAGATGTGAGAGTTTGTCTGCAAAGCTGCCTAAGGTGCCCATGTCCTTATCTCCTCTTTTCAAAGCAGGGGTCTTCAAACTTTTTAAACATGGGGCCAGTTCACTGTCCCTCAGACCGTTGGAGGGCTGGACTGCGGCCCCAGGATGAGTCAGCTGCTAAGTAGGACAGGTGGAGGCGGCAAAAACACCCAGCAGGCCAGATAAATGTCCTGGCGGCCCGCATGTGGCCCACGGGCCATAGTTTGAGGATACCTGTATTGGTTAAACTTTTATTTGCATTACAGATAATGGAAATCCTGTTTAATAGCTCTTATGGGGGTTGTTTTTCTCATGTAACCCAAAGTCCAGAACTAGGTAGTTGGAGATGCTTAAGCAGCCCCTGGGTGCTGCCAGAGGCACCACTGTGCTGGTCTGTCCTCACGCCACTCCCCTTGGGTCCGTAGGACATTGCCACAGGCCGAGGTATTAACTCACAGTCCCCTCAGAAAGAAGAAGGATCAAAGTGCACACAGCCTGGAAACCAGTCCCCAGGTCCTTATCAGAAAAGTAAAACTTCTTAAGACACCCATCAGCAGAGTATTGCTTCAGTGTCTTAGACCAGCACTGCGCCCTCTGGGTGCTCCTGGCTGGAAGGTAAGAACTGAGCTGGGCAGTCAGCAGCCCCCACCCGCTGCACAGAGCAGCTGTGCCTGCGAGGCTTCATAATCCCGGCCAGCAGGAGCTCAGGCCATCTCTGTCTGCCAGAGGGGCATCCTCTGCTGACCCTGTGGACAGTGCAGGTCAGCACACCTCTTGCTAATCTTCAATGCATGGCATTACAATCACAGAGCCCCACATTGGAACCACAGGCCATCCCTGTGCTGCTGAGTCTTAAACTTGGAGTCTGCACAGCAGGGGCCCAGGTCCTGGCCTCCTGGATTACCTGAGCTAATGTCTGTACCTCACCTCCATAACCCCTTCCCTTTTGGGGACCTTCCTCTGTCCAGAATGACTCCCCTGGCTCTCCCACAGAGTGACCCCTCCTATAGGAGGCCATCAAACCCTGCACACGTGGAGCAACGCTGACACCAGATTTGCCATCTCCAACACCTTGAGAAGGTGCTAAGTGAAGCCAGGGGTGGGCAGCGGTCCAGGCACAGACACTCATGTGCTTACCGGCAACTGCGAGCAGGACGCCCCGGCGGGAGCCAGCATGAGAAGGCAGACAGCACAGAGCACTGCACCCCACAGATTCCGGGGTCTGTGTATCTGGAAGTTAGGATGAGGCTCAGCCTGAGAGTGGCATAGGGGTGCTGGTTAAACTGGATAATATGGGTGTGGAATAAATGGCTCGGCACACTCAGCCCTGACACAAATGGTAACCCACAGGCCCCTGACCGAGCCAGGCCAATCCAGAGGCCTCCTGGCACCATCACCTGGGAAGGGGCTTCTATGTGTGTGTGTGGGGGGGAGTTGTCTCTGTGTAGCAGCATGTGGGCTGATCACAAATGTCCCTGCTTCCCAGCTACATTCAAGCCATTGCCTACAGGCAGGTTTCTGGCCTACATCAATTCTCTTGTGTCTGCTGTATTGTCTCATGTTTTGGCTTCCTTGTCATGTCCTACCCCTGACAATTCACCTGGGAACCCCCATGTAATTGTTTCAGATGCAGGCCCTGCGTGTCAGCAGAGTGACGCTGTAGGTGACTATAAACCCCAACATGAATTGCATGTTCACTAGGGGACATTCCACACGTAGGTTGCCACCTTTGTAGAGCCAGCCCCAAAGCCTGGCCCATCATGAGTGTCCAATAAATATTTGCTGATGAGCTGAAGTTAGTGTTATAGGTGCACTAAACTAATTTTAAAGAAGTTTGGGTGAGCCAAGAGAAAAGCCAGTCTGCCAAGGACTTTAATCTTTTCTACTTCTCCTCATTTTTTTATTTTAATGTAATTATCGACGAGGAATGCTGACTGGCTTTTCTGGTCACACCCGTGTTCAGTTTAATGGTACGGGGAACTGCAGATGGAGGTGAAGATAACTTGAAAAGAAAGGGTGTCATTGGTAAATGCGCTGGAAGCCTTGCAAATTTGAGAGGATAAATTGAAATTTTACAGGACTAATGAGTTTTTGGAAACTGTTAGCCAGGCTTGTCCAAACCATTCTCTCCCTGCTTAAGATTTTCTAAATTAGAAACTCAGAAATTTCAGCAGCTGTTTGGGTCCTGGAATGAATAAACAGCCCCAAGTAGATGGTGTGTTTCCATTTATTAAACCTACATTGTAGCTCACTTCCATTGTAATCATAGTATATTATCCTTGGCGCAATTGAAGGTCTGTTCAGAGCACTTACTTTGCCAAGCCAAGATCTAGATACTTTGAAACCATCACTGGAATTCAGCTGTCCAAAGGATTGAATTCTAGGAACTTGCACTTCATTTTTGGATAGAGAAGGGTAGCCTGGAACATTTTCATATAAACCTAAAGTTAAATGTTGATGTAAATCCACTCTATTTCTGCATTCTTGATTCAAAGATTTTTAACCCTGTGGTTATTAGAATCTTGAATTTGATTCCTGGGCTTAAGTCTTAGTGTCACACCTGAACTTATATTCATCATTGAAAACTTACGAATCTGGATCTGCATCTAAAGTGCTTGAACCCAAAAGGCTTGGTGAGACTTTGTGAACTGTGCAAGTAACATTTATTTTTGTTATAATTATCAACCGTTTCATCGGATGCTACTGTCAACTGGTTTAAATATTATTTCCTTCAGTATGCTTAATTTGTTGCCCTAGGGTTCCTTGGTAAACTGTATGTTACTGTTCATTTACATCCTTCCATTCTGCAACATTCTGTAACTGTGAGGAATGTGCTAACTATTCTTAAATATAAAATATTCCTAAGCAAAGTTATTTTGTCTTTTGCAAAAATATCTTCTGTTAAATATTTTATCTCCATTGTCTAGAAATGTTTTTAAATGCAGATTTTAAAAAATAAGTTGCTTCAGTTTAATCGGCAATAATTTGAGAAATAGAGGAGGGGGCAAGATGGACACTACAGGTGGCTCTCGCCACGTGTCCTAGCTACACAGAGGAAGGTTGCACCAGAGTGAACTCAGAGGCAGCTAAGTTGATGGGTAGATCACAGGGAGAGGAAACCAAGGTGTTCACAGACCACTAAGAGGAACTGCAAGGACAAAGATGAGAAAAGGAGGAGGAAGAGAGAGAGCAGAGCTCAGTCTCAGAGTGAACCAGATTCACAGGAGCCTCCTGGAACCAACAGAAGGGGAAGGGCCCCACCCGGCTCTCCTGAGCAGCCCAGTGCAGCACTCTCAAGCCACGTGAGAGGACCACAGGGGCTCTGAGACCCAGCTCCCTGCACCTAGGCATTTCCCCTCTGAATCTTCTTCTTCCCCAGCAGAAGAGAAATAATTATAAATTCTAAATTGTGGGTTTTGGGAAGTGGAGTGGTTTATTTTAATATTACAAATTATTTACTGACTTTAATTAGTTAGAAAGATATAGGGCCTTATATCCAAAAATCTGAATAAATGCACAGATGAATGACTTTTCTCCAGCATCTAACCCAAATGTGATCTTCAGATCCATTTTCTTCTTTTGATTTTCTGTCATGGAACAACGTAGAAAATAAAACAAAACAAAAACAATGCAGTCGCCTTAATATTGTGGCTAGATTGGCTAAAACTGATATAATAACAGCATTAAAGTATTTCTCACAATTGTCATTGCTTAATTCACCTTCTCTGAATGACATTGATGGAAAATTCCTTTCAAATGGATGACTTTTTATGCTGAATCAATTTGGTTGTAAGAAAAGGAAATGACATGTACAGCCGGGTGAAGCAGGGAAGCACGTTCAATTGTGTCAGTACATAGGAAATGTTTCTCCCTGTTGATCTCATTTCTGTTATTAGGAGAAACTTCTGCCCAAAGATATGTTCCCTTATGAGTTCAGGCAATTGAATAAATTGTAAGAAAATCAACCCACCTGGTCAGCTGAGTCCATAATCCCAAGAGCAGAGCCGCCGATACCCTGGCTGCCCCCTGCCCTGGGGCCGGAGAGCCGACATCTGCACCTGGCCTGGCAGGTGTGGTGACTAAGCAGCCCTGCCATCCAGTCTGACCACTGCTCACGCTGTGCATTTCAGGCTGACTTCAGAACACAGCTCTCTGGATACCAGCAGTGCTGCGCGCCCCGTGCCCACAGTCCAGCCTGAGCCCCCAGTGCACCCCAAGGTCTCTGCCGCACCCAGGGCTCCTCTGGCCCCCCCAAAGCACTGTAGCAAGGAGGTCTGAAAGGCAGAGGCACAGTCCGCGACTGTGGACTCAGGCTCTGTCAGCCAGTCCTGATGTCCCTGCCAGGACTTCTCTCTTGTGGTGCAGATGACCACTGACTGATTCATGTGGGCTCAGGCTTTTGGCCACAGGAAAAGGCACTAAAGCCAAGGGCTCGGGAGTCGCCCTCACCCCTCAGGACCTTCTGCCAAGGATTCAGGCCTCTCAGTCCATTCTTGAGTCCTAGCATGGCGTGGGGGTGACGCGAAAGGCTAGGGACATCTTTAGCCACAACTCACAACTCTCCAGACCAACGTATGATATAGGTAAAATCAGCATGGCTGCCATCCTTCCCAGAGACACAGCTTGTCTGGCACTCTCTGCAGAAATCTGAAAGAAGGGACTGGTTTGGCCCAGGCTGCCCGGCCTCAGTTGGTTAGGCTGGGGTTGGAGCACAGATGCTGCACCCCAGCAACCACCCCAGGTGTTTCCCAGGGTGATGAATCCTTCTCTGGAAACTGGTGATCTAGGTGACCCCTTGCTTCATAACCTGAGCCCCAAGAGCTGCCCAAAGGTGGGTTCTGGAGATCTGAATGTTAAGTTGTGAGGAACATGAGACACACTCGTCCCTATAGTATTTGGATTCAGATGGTCAAGAAACAAAACAAATGAACTAACAGAGGTATACGGAACAAGGTTAGCACCGCAGGCCGGATAGCTTCCAACCCACCCACCTGATGTGTTTAGCAGTAGCCTGCCTGCTGGTGTCTGCCATGCCTCACTGTCCCTGTGCACAGCAGCACCTTAGCTCATACGCCTGAGGCTGGGCCCACAGCGTGACCACCTGAGCTCATATACCTGAGGCTGGGGCCCACAGCGTGACCACCTGACCTCATATACCTGAGGCTGGGGCCCACCGTGCGACCACCTGACCTCGTACTCCTGAGCTGGGGCCCACAGTGTGACCACCTGACCTCATACTCCTGAGGCTGAGACCACAGTGTGACTGGGACTGTGCTTTACGAACATGACCGGGGGTCAGAGTAGCCAAGCTGGGGGTCCTCCTGGCCAATCCCCCTACCACCTGCAGGGGACTTTCAAGTCTTTCTTTAGAAAAAAATTTGTTCCTACAATCAGGGAATGACAGGCTAGCAGAAAACACCTGTGTGAAAGGACCCATAACATTCTGTGACAGGGCAGAGCAGGAGCTCCCGCTGCCCTCTGTGTAGCGTCCTGTCCCTGTTCACCTGCTAAGGTGGTGGCCACCAGGGAGGAAGGCAGAAGCTCAGAAAGGGGTCCCTGTCAGTGTCAGGATGGCCATAGCAATGCCAGTTTGGTTTTCTGAATTTCCTTGATAATTCGTTTTGTGAAATATTGCCAGATTTGAGTTTTCCCATATTTGAGAGTATCTAAACAATGACACAAAGAATTTTGCTCCTTGGTAAGAAGTCTAGACCCCAGAAAGAGAGGTTCCACTTGGGGCCCCAGTTCCACCATGAGCTGGGCATCCCTGTCTGCATGCCGCCACTCACCGGGGACCTGGCAGAGCCCTTGAGGTGAGGTCCTGCCCAGAGGCCATGGCAGTCTGCGAAGTGAGTCTGAGGCTGCAGAAGGGTGCTGTCCCACCTGGCTCAGGAGAGTCAGGCTCATGTTGCTCCCACAGCTCTGGCAAAAAAAAAAAAAAAACATCTAAACTTATGGTTTGCATATTAATTATATGGGAAATCATTTTGAAATGGTATGGCTTCTGGCTATAAAAGCCATGAATTCCACTCTGCCAGTATCTGGAGTTTTACTCTGTTTATCTTATCTTTTGACACCATCTTTTTTTCTCTTTTGGGAAGAAAAGAGTTGTTAACATATGATTTTATGTTTTTGTATGAAATTGGCAAATATTTTTGGAGCCAATTACCCAGCTTTTGGCTGAAAACAGGTGAGCACCCTACCCGGGGCTGGCCGGGGTAGAGCCCACCGGGAAGAGAGCCCAGGATGTGAGCTGGAGCCTCTATTCTGGTCCACCCTGCTCTGTTAAATGTGGCAATCATTTATCCGTTTCAGTGGACAGAATCAAAGGGTGATCTGAATTTATTCCGGGCAATTTCTCCTTTTGTTTTTCTTAATTCATGAGTATTAATATTCTCTAATGAGGATTTTTTTATTTTGAGATTTTTTTTAGTAGCAGGGAGCTCTCCTCCCCTCCTTTCTAGGAGTGCCAAGCATTAGTGAACAACTCAAAGTAATGAAATATTAACAAAGTGTATTAGCAACTTTTTATCAAGGGAAGAGGAGGAGATGGCTTGGTGCAGCCCCTAGTAAGAGTGGGTATCACTGTAATTCTAAGGCTCTTGTGTGCAGCAAGATGGTCCCATGATTACAATGTCAGTTTGATGCCCTGTCTTGCGAGCTATTGTTTCCTGCAGGGCAGACCCGATGTGTGACAGGAGACTGAGGAGAGGGGAGGTCTGAGAGGCGACGCAGCAGCAGGTGACCCATGCTATGATGATGGCTGCTACTTACTGTGATGAGTCAGCACTGTGCTAACTGCTTTATTTGAATTCTCTAATTTAATTCCCACATAAATCTGCTCAAGCTGGTACTCTGATAAGGAAAGGGATATTCAGAGTTTAAAACTTACTCAAGGGGTGGCACCTTTGGCTCAGTGCGTAGGACATTGGCCCCATGTACCTAATGGTAGCAGGTTCAAACCCAGCCCTGACCAAACTGCAACAACAACAACAACAAAATACCTGGGCATTGTGGTGGGCGCCTGTAGTCTCAGCTACTCAGGAGGCTGAGGCAAGAGAATTGCCTAAACCCAAGAGCTGGAGGTTGCTGTGACCTATGATGCCACGGGACTCTACCGAGGGCAATAAAGTGAGATTCTGTCTCAAAAAACAAAAAAAAAACAAAACTTAAGACCACCCAGCTGGTAAATAGGACAGCAAAAAGAAAAACCCAGATGTCACACTCCAGGGCACTGACTCTTAAATACTGAGATTAGCCCCCAAAATGTAATCATATTTCCACTCCTTAAAATACACCTGAAAATAAATTTGTCATGCTCTCTGATGGCTATTGTCAAAAATCTACGGTAGAATGAAGTTATCAATTAAAAAAACCAAATGTGATTAAAAAACAATAATACTATATGTCTGTATAGTGCATAAATGTGCACTATACAGGCATATAGTTAAATGTGGCAATCATTTATCTGTTTCAGTGGACAAACGGTTAAATGATTGCCACATTTATGAGTGCATTTGCTCTCATAAAGCAAACTGAAAGTGATTGGAAAGGCTAAAGTTACTGGTGTTTCTTCTAGAAGAACGGTGAAGGACCAGGAGGATGCCCTCAGATGTTTGAGGACTGCAGAAGCCCAGTTCCAGCTGTCTCAGCCTTCCTGGGAGCTATGGGCTGGACCAAAGGTGCCCTGAGGCTAGTATCTGAAATAAGAAGCCCCCGGGGTCAAAGTTGCATCTGGAGGAAACTGTAAAATCAGGCCAGATAGACTGAATCCTGTTTGTGGCAAGGCAGGGTACCAGTGAGCTAACCTCTTGTTTTCATTTTCACAAATGTATTGTGACTATCTCAGAACAACTTGCTATGTCTGGATGTCCTAAAGCTCTTTGGTTGTGATACATTCACAGAGTTGTGCAGCCACCATCTCTATCTAATTCTAGAACATTCTCTTCACCCCCAGAAGAAGCAACATACCCATTAGCACCCACTCCCCAAACTTCAGCCCCTGGAAACCACTAATTGACTATCTGTACACTGGAGCTTTGCTTATTGTGAACATTTTACCTAAATGGAATCATACAACATGTATCCTAAGAGTGTTTTTAATTGTAATTTTAATAGCTGTGACTCCATGATAAGAAATGTTTTCTCTTACAACTTAAATTGCTATTTCTAATAAGAAGCAGTGGGAAAGAAGCCCTGTTAGCAGTTGTCCAGGTGCCTAAGTGAAGATCTCTGAGAAGCTTCCCTCCCTGCTGGGCACAGTTCAGTTCCCTGGTGACGCTTGAGGGGGACTTCACCTGCTTTGTCTACAAAGTATCAGCCGCCCATGTCCCACCACTTGGCACATGTAAGTATTTATTCTCTAATGGCTGCTGTGTCATCCTCATGTCTAGTGTGTGTCCAGACACCATAACACACACACATCAGGTTTTAATGTCATAGCTTCTGCTGTGACCCTATGTCTATTTAAGTGCTTTACTACATAGAATTTACCGTGTGGGTCTCATTTCAAAGATATTCTGTCTCTTTCATTACATAGATTTTATAATCTGAGAAATTTTAACCAATTTTGGGGGGAAAATCAAGAAAATAGCCTATTTTCTGACTAGCTATTAATTTTAACTAGCAACATTTATTTTGGATATATTTTGGTTATCATTTCACTTTTTCAGGCCTATTAAATTCTTCTTATATAATAACTAAAGAGAATATTATCACTGATTATTTAATATGGTCTCTTTTCTTCCAGTAGAATTTAAGATTAAAAATCTCCCTAAAAGCAATTTTCTTCACAATCAACTTAGTGTCCAAGTGAAAAATTGTACATCATAGCAATAATTTCCTTTGGACACATTTTCAGTGTCTTTGTGCTGCAATTCTATCTCTAAATTGATCAACCACATGCTTACAACTCAGCTAAATAAAAGACATACTGTCATTTACCCAATTTGGGAAACTTTTCTTTTTAAGAAATAATTTAGGGCGGTGCCTATGGCTCAAAGGAGTAGGATGCTGGCCCCATATGCCGGAGATGGCGGCTTCAAACACAGCCCTGGCCAAAAAAAAAAAAAAAAAGAAAAGAAAAGAAAGAAAGAATTTATAAAAGCAACAATCCCTTATATCAATGCACAAGAAAGATGAGTAGAACTTTCTCTAAGGAAGATAGATAAATGGCTAACAAACATAAAAAATGCTCATTGTCCCTAATTATAGAGAAATGCAAACTAAAACCACCCTAAGATATCACCTGACCCCACATCACAAAATCTCAGAACTGCAGATGCTGGCGTGATTTTGGAGAGAGGGGAACACTTTTACATGGTTGGTAGGACTGCAAACTATACAACCTTTTTGCAAGGAAGTATGAAGAATCCTCAAAGAACTAAAACCAGACCTCCAATTGGATCCTGCAATCCCATTACCGGGCATTTACTCAGAAGAAAAAAAATTGTTTTATTATGAGGACATTTTCACTAAACTGTTTATTGCAGCTCAATTTACAATTACCAAACTGTGGAAATAACCTAAATGCCCACCAATCCAGGAATGAATTAACAAGCCGTGGTATATGTGTACCATGGAATACTATTTAGCCACTAAAAAAGATGGAGACTACATGTTTTTTATTAACCTGGATGAAGTTGGAATACATTCTTCTTAGTAAAGCATCAGAAACATGGAGAAGCAAGAATCCAATATAGTCAATTCTGATATGAGGACAATTGATGACATAGTACACGGTGGGGTGGGGGACTGGGGGAGCAGGGAGAGGGAAGGAGGGAAGAGAGTAGGGCAGTGGTTTCAATGAAAATAATTTTATGGTTGGGAGTCACCACAACATGAGGAACTGTACTAAAGGTTTGTGGCATTAGGAAGGTTGAACCACTGGAGTAAGGGGTCATGGTGTGTGACACACCTCTTGGAGGTGGGACATAATTATAGGAGGGACTTTACCTAACAAATGCAATCAGTGTAATGCAGTTCTCTATACCCTCGATGAATTCCCAACAATTAAAAAACTGTAAAAAAAAATAATTTATGCTATTTCACTAATAGGATTTTCAAGTCTGTTGAATGCAAATTGTTATGGTACTAAGTAGGCAGGTGAACCAGCAGTGTGAACCTACAATGAACCAGGACCTGAGGGGTTTCAATCTGCAGAGCACAGAAGTGTGAGGACCACACTGGCAGAACACCCAGCGTCAGGGCCACGCCTGTCCCCAGCCCAGCGCTCGGCCCCCTCAGCATGTTACCTTCCACTGCTCTTCCCTCTTGTACCGTGACCACCTTTCCCTCGGGAAATCCTTGAATTCTGTTCCTAATGAGTACAGCCCATTAGTAACTCAAACTCCACACACTCCATCACTGCTATCTCTTCCAGTGAGAGTCCTGGAACAGTGGGAGTTGCTTTTTGATAATTATTAAGAGATTATTATAGCTCTATCCTAAATTGCATACTTTGTGTCAGGCGCCAGGCTAAGTGATTAACATGTATAATTTCTCTTACTTCTTATGAAAGCTTGGTGAGGTAGATGTCACCATCCCCATTTCTCAGATGAGGGAGCTCAGTCAACCATATCATCACTTGCTTCCAGAAGGGAGTAGAAACAAGACGCTCTCTTCACACTTTGCTGAAGATAGAATGCCTCCTGCCCTCTTATCCAATTGTTTTCTGTTTCAGTTAGCACAGAAGAGTGTTATCCCCACACTGAATCTGTGAGGATGGGATGTTAGGGGTAGCTCTGGCCTTTGCCCGGCACCTTTGCCATCCCCACCATGCTGCCCTCCTCACCTGCTCCTGGTCAGGGCCATGTGGTCTGGAGCCCTCACAGCTTTCCTGTCACAGCTAACCTATGACAGCCATGGCACCCACAGAGAAGCAGAGGAGAGGCTGAGGGCCAGGAGAGTGCCAACTGCACACCAGATGCTGCGAATCTCACGTAGGATGACTCTTGAGAGTGTGTCTGTGAGCTTCTGAGTGCTGCCTTGGTGGGAAGAACCAGCTGTGGCCACTCAGCCACCACACCTTCTACCCCAGTCCCAGGTGGGGCAGGCTGGCCTGTCCTAAGCCACAGACGCAGTGCACCACAGAAAAGGGGTTCCCTCTTGTCCTGAGAATGGGCATCGCTAGTATCTCCAGTTCAAATACAATAACATAAGTGAAAATGTTCCAAAGTAGACTCATTATTTTGATTTGGCAGCCCCATAAGACACTTAAAGTGGTGTAGGAAGGTAAAATACTAAAGAAAAGAAAGGAAAATAACCAAACTTGATTGAATATGTTGTCTTCAGACAACTGGTACCCCCTTGAAATGTGTCCTCTGTCATTTCTGCAAGTAGCCTGTTTGTGAGACCAATACCTTCCCTAACCAGTTGGCCATGCTGTCCACATGCTCACAAAGCAAAGCATTGAGGTGGAACTAAAGTCCTCAAAACTATCTAAAACGTTTAAAAAGAGCCCAAAGGGCAACTGACAAAATAAGACGTGTTAAAACATTATCTTTACTGAAAATTCATCTTCATCTTTGGTCACTGGCAGCTGATCCATAATATTCATGCACACACCCACAGTCCACCAGCATGTGTGTGGAATAACATTTTTGAATAGACATTTTATAGACAAGACTAAGTATGTTTTTCTATTAGAAACTTTCATACTCTTTAAGAGGAATAAAAATATCTATTTTTTTTTTTTTTGAGACGGAGCCTCAAGCTATCCCCCTGGGTAGAGTGCCATGGCATCACAGCTCATAGCAACCTCCAACTCCTGGGCTCAAGCGAGTCTCCTGCCTCTGCCTCCCAAGTAGCTGGGACCACAGGCG
>CAUYQV010124032.1:0-30597 GCA_963574575.1 Galagoides demidoff | reverse complement strand
AGTAGCTGGGACTACAGGCATCTGCCACAACACCCAGCTATTTTTGTTGTTGTTGTTGTTGCAGTTTGGCCAGGGCTGAGGGGTTTGAACCTGCCATCCTCGGTATATGGGGCCAGCGCCCTACCCACTGAGCCACAGGCGCCACCCCATAAAGCCTGATTTTAAAAAAAAAAAAAGCTGTTAAAAAAAAAAAACCATTGAAATGGAATACATCTCACATCAGAAATGTCATATTAACAGTTTAGTAAAAATCCTCTAATGCTACCATGGTGTGAAGGGATGTTTTCAAAGATACTGTGGCTGAATAGTTTATCAAAAAAAAAGAGGAATTGTGAAATCCACTGAACATCAAATAAATTGAAGTGCATTTTTAAAAATGTTATGGTAGGCTCAGAGCCTGTAGCACAATGGTTACTGCACGGGCCACATACACCTAGGCTGGTGGATTTGAACCCAACCCAGGGCAGCTAAATAATAATGACAACGGCAACAACAACAAAAATAGCCAGGCATTGTGGCAGGTACCTGTATTCCCAGCTACTTGGGAGGCTAAGGCAAGAGAATTGTTTAAGCCCAAGAGTTTGAGGTTGTTGTGAGCTGTAACACCATTACCGAGGGTGACATAGTGAGACTCTGTCTCAGAAAAAAAAAAAGTCATGGTAAGGAAGCAACTGAGGATGTATTTTCTAGTAAAGAATAGGGTATGAGTCAAATAAATGCACACCAGACCAGTATTTCAAGATGCAAGAATGCAAGTTTGTTTTATGCAAATTTAATATTAAATGTTTATGAATACTAAATATGTGCTATTAATACTAAATGTCTTCTATCGTCCATGTGAAAAGATTGGCTGGGTTTTTATAGTTATAACCCTGTGAGAAATAAGCTAAGTTGGGGGAAAAGAGCCATAATATTCATAATTATTCAAGTTCTCTCGGGGTAAGAAAATTTTCTCAATCCCTTGTGTATTAGCGAGGTGCCAGGGACCTAATACACCCCTAAATCTCAGTGGTTTAACTCCAAAAAGCTTGTTTCTCAATCCCATCAGACCACTATGTGTTCACGGGTCCTCCAGGACAGCTCAGGGACCCAATCTGCTTGCATTTTACTGCTAGGACATCTGGAACACATAGTCTCAAGGCCACATGGCAGCAGAAAAGAAAGCTACTGGCAGTGCATCTGCTCTTCATGCCTTTAGTCCACTGGCCCCCAACCTGCAAGGGGGCTGAGGGACGTGGGATGCATGTGGCTATTTGGTGAGGAGTAAATATCTGTCCCACCACATGTGACTCAATTCTGCCTCCATCAAAATGTACACTGTGAGAAATAGAGGTTACTCCCATTGTCTTCAGATTGTCTCTGGTCTCTTTTTGATTTGTTAGACTCTGATTAATGCCCACATGAAGGTGGGAAGCTGATTCGTTCACACCCATACAAAACACTCAGGAGCTCTTTATGTCATGTGATACTCAAGTCCTAGCTTTTTTTTCCCCCCTCCAGAAGAGCATTCTTAGTGGACATGAGTATTTTTCAGCCTGCAAAGGGATTGAGCACTGATGCGCTGGCTCTCTGTCAACTTCTGTGGTGCCCACAGATTCCCTGGCCCCAGGAACACCCTAGTTAGGCAGCTGTGAGATTTGAGATCTCATTGTCATCACAGGGGTTTTGTTCTATCCATGCAGAGTTTACATTGCACTGTTACTGTCTATTTCAAGTCGTGGTTTTGCTCATGTTAATTTGATGATTCTTTCTAGAAAGAATACCTGAACCATGTAATTCTGCCTTTACTCTTAACAGCCTCAGTAAAGTAAGATTGCTGGAGCCCTTACCATTCCCAGAAAATATAAGGGTGGGAGTATTCTGGGCATTGGATCCTGTTCTTTCTTGTTTAAACTTTGTTCAAAAAAAAAAAATTTTTTTTTTAACCATGGAGAAATTTCCATATAATATTTTCCAACAGAGTTAGCCAAGAATATATCCTAAGTGGGAAGCGTTACATGTGTTACCATTTAGCACTGATATATCACTTAAACACGCGTGCAATTGCAATGTGCTTTACCCAGCAGTGTGAATTCATGCATATGGCACTGGATGGGTGTCGGGTTCCCTTCCAGCTCCTAAGCACTTTCGCGCTGTGACCTCGATTGAGTCACTCGACATTTTTCTGCTGGGTTTCCACAGAGAGGCAAGGGATGAACAGAGATGACATGTGTAAAACACACATTCTTTGAGGAAAGGGTGGGTGTTAGGTGAATTGAATGGTAGGCATGCGGACTTGGCCATGGGTTTGTAGGATATATGTCATTTATGGAAGATGTTAACTCCATCTTGATGGCTTTGCAAAAATGGGGTAAGCAGATATGACGCTATTCTGTTAAAATATATAAAACAAGAGTGGTCTTCTAATATAACTTCTTCCACAATCCCAGGCCCCAGAATCCCTTCCTTCACTTCCTAATTTCTGCTCATTTATTTAAAAATGGTGAGTTTGTTTCAATTCAGCTTAAACCGTCTGCCTTGTGTTTGCTGATCAAGCTGGAAAATGTTCTTATTTTATTTTAACAACAGATTTAATTTTATTTATTTACTTTCCTTATCTCTTCTGGTCTTCACTCATAATCTCTGGGCTTGTTTTATTAGAAACACACAGTTGTGCAACACTTTCCAGGAAAGAAGAGTTTGGGGACCTGCTTCCTGGAAATATTAACTGACCCTTGGTCAGAAAAAGGCCTCTCCATTAAAGTTGTTTAGTGAAGTCAAGACCAAGAGATGCTTTGGCCAATTTGGAGGGGGAGGGAGGAGGAGTATTTTTATTTTTATTTTTTGGCCAATGTTTTTCACTGTATTTAATAAAGTTTTATTGATTTCCATAGCTCAGTGATGTGGATTTGATACTGTAGTTTACCTTTTCCTTATTAGTTAATGCCTGCCATTTCTTTTTCCTCTGACTCTTCATCACATAACACGTCTTAAAATATCTAGTATAACACTGACACCAAAACATTTGGTTGATTTATAGGGCACAGTCAAAAAACAGGTATACCTATTTATGAAGATAACAATGCCAGATTTACACCAGGTCCTTATGTGACAAAATTGACCAAATGAGATATGAAAGTTTAAATTGGACCACAGCATGGAAGATACTGAGGACTAAGGTGAGGAGTTCGGAATGTGTTTGAGGCCAAGATAGTATATTATCTCAGCTGTGTTTTAATAAAATAAACTTGCCAGTATGTAGAATGGATTATAAAAATGGAATAAACGTAAAAGCAACCAGTTAAGAAGACCATTTTGTTTTTTAAGACAGGGTCTTGCTCTTTTACCCAGGCTGGAGTAAAGTGTTACCCACTCCATAGTGTGAAGCTTTAGCAGTAAACTTGGATATCAGTAGATTAGGTTGGCATGATCCTCATAAATAGTGAGAACTTTACAGTTTACCCTCAACCACATGCAGTGTCTGAGCAATCTTCTTGGACTATTGCTTGGGTGACCTGTTTATTTACCAAAAAAAAAAATGATTCATCTTACTTCAGTGGACTAAAGTCACAGACATAATAATAGTTCTTATAAGGGTGTGGACAAACTTGGTAACTAAACTGAGTATTCTTCTCAGTCATTTGCCTGGGGGGGAAATGAAAGGGGAAAGGAAGGGAAGGGAAGGGAAGGACAGGGCCAGGCCTATCTCTGTTCTCCAGCATGATTATTCAAACCAAGTTTAAGAGGAGACCTATACTAACTATTCAGTTGCAACATCTCCCCTAGGAAACACCCATTGAAGAAACTGCAAGATGCTGGAGAGATAAGAAAGCAGAACATATACTCAAAGAGCTAAATGATTGCTCAAGGCAATATGCACAAATTGTCTGTGGGTGTTTCTGGAAGGGAGTGACCTAGGCCTGTGTAGTTGAATAAGGTATCTTCAGGGAGCTGGAACTTAAATGACCCTTTAAGAAAAGATACCTCTTGAGTGAGTAGAGCACAAAAGTTAGACTATTTGGGAAATGAAAAACATGGGCTCAAATGGGAAAGCATCTGTTAACCAGGAAGAACATCTACTTCAGACTGGCTCCAGATAGGGAGGTTATTGGCTCCTGGCACTCCAAAGTGCAGGGATCCTTCGTTAGCACTTGTGTGGCATCACCAGAATGCCGACTCCTTCACTCAGCTCTTTTTTCTCTGTGTGACTTTATGTCCAGGCAGACATTCAATGTGTTACAGCAGAATGTCTGGCAGTGGCTGGAGGCTCACATCTCTCCTGCTCAGCTGCCCTGTGGAACAGTGAAAAATACCCCTTTTCTCCAGTTGATCCATTAAAAGTCTCAGGATTGCCAATGATTGGACCATCTTGAATTACCCAACCATTTCTAAACCAGTCACTGTGGCCAGGAAGATAAAATGTACTGCTTGATCAAGCCAGCATTACCTGGATCAGAGACTATGGCCATAGTAACTGTTCTTAGATATTAATGAAAGGCAAAGTAAGAGATGCCCACCATAGCACTTGGATATTTTTTATATGGACTAACTTGAGATGGACAAAAATATTTTAAAGGAATGATGAAAAATATGGTGTGAAGAAGTACTAAGATAAGATCAGTAATAAAAGTAGTATGGATTTTTCCTATAAAACACAGGGAAATCATTGAAGATGTTTGAACAGGGCAGTGGCCTTTGGATTTAAATGACACTCTAATTTCAAATATCCAACTGAAAATGTTCTTCTACAGAGAAGAACATTTTCAAAATGCATTGAGGTTATATATTTTTAGAAAAGTCATATATTTAATCAAGGATATTCATATACAATGAGTTTTCTTAATGTCTGCGACGTTGTATGAAAATGAAAAAGAAGGTTTCATCTATCTACCAAATTACCTCTATCAGAGCAACTTCGCATATTAGCTGACATGAGTATAAGATGAAATTCAGTGAAGAAAAACCTCTCCTTTCCTTTATTAATTAATTCATTTGGTAAGTGCCTCGTTTTATATGCAAGGCATTCAAGCCATCATAGCTCGCATCCAAAAGGAAATACGGATTTGGACACCTGTGTCTGAATATCACTACTCTGGAGTGACAGATGACTAATATGTACTTTCTTCATTGACCCCCAGATCTGTGCCAAGTAGTGTGCTTGGCAATATGCATCCTCTGCAAAGTGAATGCTCCCTATTTTATAGAGGAGTAAACTGAGGTTTAAAGAGTTTACAGAAAATTGTCCCTAAGAAGCACAAGTAGTGAGTGGTAGAGAGGTAGGAGTCACATTAAGCCAGTCTGTCCAACTCCCCATCTGGGTTCTTTCCTCTATCCTAGGCCTCCTTTCTGCAACTAAACTTGCTAATGGTAGTGTTTCCAGGGTCACTGACTAGAATCCCAATGTTTTTTAAAAAGTCCCTTGTTGATGAAATTACTTGTCAGGATTGAGTTTCTGGTTTGCCAAAAGCAATAGTTGCTCTATATCATAAGAACTTAAAATCTCTCTCTCTCCCTTCCTTCCTTCCTCCCCATCCCTACATACACAAAGGGGGAGAAAAAGAGAGAGAGAGAGGACCCCCAGTGTATACTACTCATGTATAATTCTGATTTTTTGTAAGTGAAATGTGATGTTAAAGTCCCCAGAGATTTTGAATATTTAAAGAATACTGGAATGGGTCTTTTTGAAAAGTGAATAATTTCTCAATGTGACTATTCTCTATATATTTATTATTCATTATTTCAGATATGACTATAGCTGAGTTATCCTAAAGTCTGACCCCCATGCATTTTGAATCCAGAAAGTGTGATCAGTGTGTAGCTTCAGGAAAGAATAAACAGCCAAAATGTTAACTATGTTATCCGAAACCTAATGTTGTTTTAAACTTTAAGCCATCCTAAACATGAAAGATGAGATCTGGCTTAGAGATGGGAACACAGCTAAGGTGCATCCGGTCACCTGGGGTGACACGTCTTTTCTTAATCCTCCATCCACATTAGCTGCCTCCCAATCAACCATTCTGAGTTCTGATGTGGTTGATGTATTTGAGCAAAGCTAGGCTTGAGGCCCATAAAAGAGGCAGTTAGCCTCTGACCAACTCTGACTAATGTATATGGAGAGAACCCCATAAAATAAACATACTGTAAGTTGTTTGCCCAGTAATGGATATGTGACCCCACCCCTTCCAATGCCAGTTCAAGTGATGTTTGAAAAGCAAATTCCATTTCAGTTCCAACGCTTGGCCTGATGCACTTTAACTAACGTTCCAAACTTTAGGGAGCAGTTTCACCATAGAGATCTTCTCAAGCAGCTCTTGAGTGGACCATTATTCCACTACTATAGCAGTTATTTCAATACACACAGAAAATACAAAGGCTGCTGTGACTGGCTGAGAAGAAAGAGTTATATGGTACACACTATGGAAACCAAATAGCTAGAACCAACAGCTGAAAGAAAGGATTGGCGACCTTCCTTTACCCCTTTGCCTCACTCCCAATCAGCAAATGATGCTCCTTTGAGCAACTTCACACATAGTAGCTGAATGAAAAGCCTGAAAATTTCATATACTGTTGACCCACAGTTCCCCTTAAATGAACTTATTCTAAAAGAATAACTAAAGACATGCATCAAGGTTAGAACACTCATTGTGGCTTCATTTTTGTTAGTGAAAAAGTGAAAGTCCTAGATGTACAAAGATGGGTTCATTCATTTTCTATTGCTATTACAGCATATTACCAGGGACTTAGTGGCTGGAAACAACACACATTTCTTATGTGAGTTCTATAGTTCAGAAGTCCCTTGGGCTTGTTTGGTTTCTTGGCTTCCCTAAGCTAAAATCAAGATGTTAGTAGGTTTTAGAGGAGAATAAGTCTCTGTTTCCTTTTGATATTAGGAATGAGGTCCCCAATTTCTCTCTGGCTTTCAAATGAGCATTGTTCCCAGCTTCTAGAGACATTTGGATTTCCTGGTTGTGGTGGGGCCAGTCCTCCCAAGTTGCTTCTCTCCAACCTGTTTCTGCCTCTTTCTCCCATTATAAAAGGCCCCTGTGATAACACTGAGCCTACTCTATAATCCAAGGTACTTTCCCTATATGAAGATTGATAACTCTAATTCCATCTGTAAAATGTCTTTTGTGTTATCTAACAAATTTGCAGATTCCAGGAACTAATCATGTTAATCATTGGGGACCTACCACACTAGGGTATCAGTTAAATTAAGCATGAATATACACAAACTTAGGTGGAGTATAAGTAAAAGTGATGGTGGTTAAAAAAAAAAATTCAATGGCATAGGAAAATGCTAAGTAAAATTTCACATTGAAAAACTTAAAAAAAAACATTATTCAATAGTATGAATGATTTCATCCCGCTTTTTATATAGTGTAAAAAACCAAGTTTCAAATATGTTTGATATTTCTATATGCCTATGTCTATCTCTACATGCATTCAATATTTATGTATATATCTAGGTAGAAAGGTCTACCCAAAAATGTTGAGCATTGTTTTTGAGGTTGGGGATTAGCAATGAATATTTTTTAGGTTAATATTAATATGCTTTTAAACATAACCCAAAATGAGTAAGAATATCATGTGTACTAATACACACAAAATTTTAAAATTAAGGCTTTCTCTTATAAACTGAATGCAATAAGCAATCTTTGGCCAGCTGATTGACCTGCCCAAAGAACCAAAAGCTGTTTCTGCTAGATACAGTGACATCCTCATTCCCCTGGGACTGAACCCAGTTCCCACGGATAACCACAATGCCTGCCAGCCTACTCTAATTCTGGGAAATCCAATTTCTTTATTCTTTAATCTCTCTGTCCCCATAAATATTAAACCAAGTTAGAAGAACCTCAGTGACTTTCTACAGCTGCAATAATACATTGTTGTTTAATGTCAGCTCTGAGAAATTTTCTGACATGGTGCAGTCTGAGACATCCATATGTCAATGTTGGGTTTGGTTTAAATTTCAGATAGCTAAAAATAAGTCTTTCTTCTCCTCTTGGTTTTAAAGCATAAGCAGCTCTAGCTTTTGATGTACAAAGCTTATAAACGAAACAATTTGCTGTCCCCACCCAAAGACAGCTAATGCAACTCCAGAAAGAAGGGTCTATCTTTAACAGTTTACTCTATGCTCTAACTGTGGTTTCCGTAAGAAGATACTGTATACAAACTTTGTTCCTAAGGTTATTTCTGTTGGTGCCAAATTGACTTCAATTCACAAAAATCATGTGGTGCATTCCATGTAACTTGGATGTTTTCTTTTAAAGAAAACAGAGGGACTTGTCCCTTCAGCAACCATTCCTGCTTATGGAAGATCTACCTCCATAATGGGGATCATACTTAGAATCAGTCACCAAATGCAGGTTTAATTACTAGAAGAAAAGGCCTCGACCCCTACCTAAGACTAGATTGTAGGCTATGTTTTATCAGTAGCAGATTAGTCAGAGTGTTTATAAATCTGTGGTTAAAAATGATGGGCTCTTCTACCAAAATCCAGAGTCACTAAATCCTGGGGTACAAATCCTGTCTCTGATTGTTACTTCTTATGTGACCATGGGCCAGTTATTTAACTTTTGTGTTCTCTAATATATAAAATGAAGATAATAACACTACCTACATCCTAATGCTGTTGTGATATTTGAATGAATGAAACATATAAAGTATTTGGAGCACAATCTGGTACGTGCCAATAATGACATCTATAAGAGAACCATGTAAAGGAGACAGCAGTACTATTTAGGGTACTATGTGTGCTGGGGGCCAAGAGAGAGAGACTTTTTTTTTTTTGAGAGGGAGCCTCAAGCTATCCCCCTGGGTAGAGGGCCATGGCATCACAGCTCACAGCAATCTCCAACTCCTGGGCTCAAGCGAGTCTACTGCCTCCACCTCCCAAGTAGCTGGGACTACAGGTGCCCACCACAACGCCCGGCCATTTTTTGGTTGCAGCCATCATTGTTGTTTGGTGGGCCCAGGCTGGGGATTCGAACCCATCACCTTAGGTGTATGTGGCTGGTGCCTTAGCCACTTGAGCCACAGGTGCCGAGCCCGAGAGAGATTCTTTAAAAATCACAACCATTTACCAAGAGTGCAAAAAGCTAAAGTTCTCCTAACTAGCCAAACACCTTCCTACTTCAGGGCCTTTGAAATGACTTTTCCCTAGACCAGGTGCTTCCTCACCAAACTGTCTGCATGATTCATTCTCTTACTTCCTTCAGGGTTTTGGAGTGATAATAACTTCTTAGTGTAACCCACCCTGGACACCCAATTTAAAATTATACCACTATATTTAATCTGTACTCTCCACCTTCACCCCTTATTGTCTTCTTTTCTTCTATTGACTTTTTAACATTCCTTAAAATTTATTTATTGTGTTTACTATTATATAACTTCCAGGAGTACAGAGATTTATGTCTGCCTCTTGACATTATATCCTTAGCACTTATAATAGCACTTGACTTATCATCAACCTCTATAAATGTATGTTCAGTGAGTGAATGGCCACTACCTTCAAGATGGGAGGATTTGTCTAAAATGGAGGTGTGGATTTTGCAAAGTATTAGCTCAGAGGTCTCTAAGCAATCCTGATGGGGGCCCTAGGTACTATGTTTCTCTCCTCTGATAAGGTCCCCAATAGAAGTTCTGAAGAAAGAAAGTGAGGCAGGATAGTGGTCTAGATCATAAAGATTGCAGGAAGGGCTTCCAGCACTTTTCTTGTCCACAATAAAGGTCTAGATCATAAATATTGCAGGAAGTGCTTCCACCACTTTCCTTTTCCACAATAAAGATCCTGAACAATAAATAAATAACCATGCATTGAAAACCATGTCACGGAGAACACTAGAATTCAGCAAGGAAGTGACAAACACCCTCCAAGACACAGAAACTTGGATGGCAACATAGAGAAGAAAGTGAAGCAGGATGGTGGAATCATCTTAGAGCCAAGAGGGATGCCCCAATGCAGGGAAATGGAAAGAAGGAAATTCTCAGAAGTCCATATTTCCACCACTGTCGCCTACAATCCTAGCTACAGAAGAGCCCCCACAGACCTCCCAGAGCTTGAGCCTACCAACTGCATTATTCCACAAAGAGAATACACACTGGGTTCTTCCCACTTTCCAGGACACAGGGTGCTATAGCACAATGCCAATGCCATTTTGAGAGTAGAGAGTACACCTTATCTCTGGGTCCATTAGTTCCTTCATCTTCATGTCCCTGAGGACTGCCAATACTTTGCCACATCCACCTGAAGGCGTCAATATTGTGACACCAGTTGGACCCAGCAGTGTAGCCATTGTCTTGGCACTTGAGTTCATATAGTGCTCTACATGCTGAAGAATAGGTAGTCTAACATTGTAGGGATGCTACCCCCAGGACAGAAGGAGCCAGTGCACACAGAGCCTGAAAGCACCTACACAGGAGCCTAAGAAGTGTTAACTCAGGGCTCAGCACCATACTTTCCAGTCACTGCACCATGTCCAGAAGCAGGGCTTCCAGACCTAAAGGTCCAAGGGTCACCATGCACAGTGTTCCCATTCCCAACAAAGAGATGCCATAGCTCCCCAAACTAACTAAAACCTAGACCACTGAGGCACTCACAGACACTGCTAATGTTAATTATAGTGAAAGAAACCATACAGAGACTATACTACCATGATTACCTAGAACCAAAGACAAAGCAACCTACTCAAGCAATATTGTAGGACACATCTACAGAACAAACAAAATCTTTCCCTATGAAAGCAACTTTATAAAATGAAAGAAATGCAAATATGTTTATCAACACAGTGGTACAATAAACACAAAAGAGCAAGAAAACATAACACCTGGACTGAAGTACAATAACTTTCTCACAATAGACCCCAAAGAAAAAGAACTCTATGAAATGCCTGAAAAGGAATTCAATATAATGATCTTAAGGAATCTCAATGAGATACAAGAGAACTCAAACGGACAATTCAATACAGGGAGGAAAACAATTCATAATCTGAACAAGAAATTCGAAAAAGAGATAAATAGAATTAAAAAGAAATAAATAGAAATATTGGAACTGAAGAATTCAATGTATGGAATAAAAATAAAATAGCAGTTTCAATAATAGACTAAATGAAGCAGAAGAATTTCTGAACTTGAAGACAGGGCTTTTGAAATAACTCAGTCACAAGAAAAGGAAAGAAGAATGAGGAAAGCCTGCAGGACACATGAGTTCCATTAAGCAAACAAATATTTACATTATGAGAGTTTCAATCAGCAAAGATGGGAGGGATTAAAAACCCTATTTCATGAAATAAGTTAAAAACGTCCCCAGTCTTGTGAAGTATAGACATCCAAATATAGAAAGATCAAAGATCCCCAAATAGATTTAGCCTCCAAAATTTTTTCTATAAAGTCAAACATATTATACTTAAACTGTCAGATGTCAATGGCAAAGAGAGAATTCTAAAAACTGCAAGAGAGGGCAGTGCCTGTGGCTCAAGGAATAGGGTGCCAGCCCCATATGCCAGAGGTGGCAGGTTCAAAACCAGCCCCAGCCAAAACTACAACAACAAAAATAAAATAAAATAAAAACTGCAAGAGAAAGGCATCAAGTCACATATAGGAGATGCCCTATCAGACTAACCCCAAATTTCTCAGAAGATGCTTTATAAGCTAAAAGAGACTGGAATGATATATTCCAGGAGCTGAAAGAAAAAAAAATTAGCCAAGAATACTATACCTTGCAAAGATATACTTCATAAATGAAGGAGAAATAAAGTCTCTCAGATAAGCAAAAACTGAGGAAATTCATCATCCGTTAACTGCCTTATAAGAAATGCTTAAGGAAGTCCTATAATAGGAAGTCTACAATATCTGTCAACAAAGGGGCAATATCTACCATCATGAAAACATATAAAAGTAAAAAACTCACTATAGAACAGCTACATAAAGAAGGCAGAAAAAGAAATCAAACATTCATAAAACACAAACCACAAAGATAAACAGATAGAAAGAAAGTAATAAAGGATATGCAAAACAACCAGAAAACAATTAACAAATAAGATAAATAAGTCTTTAATTATCAATAACAATCTTGAATGAATGTAGATTAAATTCTCTAGCTGACTTATATAAATGGGCTAAATGGATATTTAAAAAAGAAAAAAAGATTCAACTATATACTGCCTACAAGAAATTCACTTTACCTGTAAAGACAAACAGACTGAAAGTGAAGGAATGGAAAACACTATTCCACACAAACAGAAACCAAAGCAGGCAGGAGAAGCTATACTTACATCAGACAAAATGGACTTTATGTCAATAAAAATTTTAAAAGAGACAAAGAAGGTCATTATATAATAATAATAAGTCAGCAATAAGATATAATGATTCTAAATGAACCAATTAAGAAGAAAATCAATATATTTCTCAAACTAATGAGAATAGAAACACAACACAGTAAAATCAATGGGACATAGCAAAAGTAGTACTAAGAGAAATGTTTACAGCAATAAATGCTTACAGTAGAAAACCATAAAGATTTCAAATTCAAATAAACAATCTAATGATGCAACTAAAGAAATGAGAAAAGCAAGATCAAACCAAACCCAAAATGAGTAGAAAGAAAGAAATAATAAAAATTAGAGCAGAACTAAATGAACTAAAGATAAAAATATTGGGAGGTGCCTATGGCTCAAAGGAGTAAGGCACTGGTCCCATATGCCAGAGGTGGTGGGTTCAAACCAGCCCCAGCCAAAAACTGCAAAAAAAAAAAAAAAAGAAAGAAGAAGACAAAAATAATTACAAAAGATGAAACAACAAGTTTTTTTAAATAAACAAATTCAACAAACCAATAGGTACACTAAGGAAAAAGTAGAAAAGATTCAAATTTAAAAAATAAATAAAAACATAAATGAAAAAAAAGGCATTACAACTGATAATCTCAAATATGTAAAAGATAACTAAAGACCACTATAAATACCTATATGCAAACAAGTTACAAAACCTACAGGAAATGAAGGTTTTCTGGACATATATAACCTACCAAGATTGAACCAGGAAGAAATATACCTGAACAGACCAACAACAAGTAACAAGATTGAATCAGTAATAAGAGGCCTCCAAAAAAAATTAGAGTTAAGGACCAGATGACTTTACTACTGAATTCTACCAAACTTCAAAAAAGAATTCACACCAATCCTTCTCAACTATGCCAAAAAATTGAAGAGGAGGAAATTCTTCTTAATCCATTCCACAAAGCATTACCTTGATAGTAAGATCCAACCAGACAAAGACATGAAAACAACAAACTATAGCCCAATGCCTCTGATGAACGCAGATGCAAAAATCCTCAAAAAATACTAACAAACTGAATCCAGAAGCACATCAAAAAGATATTATACTATGATCAAGTGAGATTTATCGCAGCAATGCAAGGATGGTTCAACATATGCAAATCAATAAATGTGATATATCACATCACCAACATGAAAAACAACTATAACAAAAAAAAATGATCTCAATAGATCATGATATGAAAGATGAATCACAACTATAGCTTAGGATGAAGGAGGGAAGGGGACAGGGAGGGGAAGGGAGAGGGGTGGCTTGATAGAGGGAGGGTTAATAGGGGAAACCACACCTATGGAGCATATTGCAAGTACAAGTTGGCTCTATCAGATATAGAACACAAATGTCTTATCACTGTAATTGGGTAAACGGGGTGAAGGCTATGTTAATTAGTAGGATGTAAGCACTCCAATTTGTATAAATAATCAACACATTGAATCCCATAATGGCATAAATGTATTCATGATCTATGTACAAATGACTTAATTTAAAAAATAGATGCTACAAAATCACTTGATAAAATTTAACATCCCTTATGAGAAAATGCTCAGCAAGTTAGGTATAGAAGGAACGCACCTCAATACAATAAAGCCCACAGATGACAAACTCATATCTAAGATTATAATGAATGGGGAAAAAAATGAAAAGCTCACCTCTAAGGACTAGACTAGACAAAGATGCTCGCTTTTGCCACTCTTGCACAATATGGTACTAAAAGTCCTTACAAGAGAAAAAAATAAGGGATAACCAAATTAGAAAAGAGGAAGTCAAATTGTCCTTCCTTGCAGATGACATAATCATATATATATATATAAAAGACTCGATCAAAAACTCCTAGAACTGATAAATTCAATAAAGTTCCAGGATACAAATTAATATACATAAATTGGTAGCTGACCAATAATAGACCAATAATAAAGTAGCTGAAAAATAAATCAAGAAATCAATCCCATTTGCAGTAGCTGCAAAAAAAAATCCCTAGGAATAAATTTTACTGTGGAGGTGAAAGATCTCTATAGTGAAAATTACAAAACACTGATGAAAGAAATTGAAGAGGACACAATCGAAGAAAATGACATCTCATGTTCATGAATTGGAAGAATTAGTATTGTTAAAATAACCATACTATCCAAAGCAGGCTATATATTCTATGAGATCCCCGTGACATTCTTTACAGAAATAGAAAAAAAATTCATATGAAACCACCAAAGACCATGAATATTTAAAACAATACTGAGCAAAAAGGAAAAGAAACTGAAGGCATCTAGACTTTTTTTGAAGTCTATGTGACTTCAACTTATACAATAACATGCTAATTATAACCAAAACAACACGCTAATGGTATAAAATCAGACACATGGACTGATGGAGCAAAACACAGAACTCAATAATAAATCCACATATGTATAGCCAACTGATTTTTGACAAAGACACTGAGACTATACATTGGGGAAAGGAAAACTTCTTCAATAATAGGGCTGGAGAAACAGGATCTCCTTATGCAAAAGAATGAACCAAGACTCCTATGTCTCTCTCCATATACAAAAATCCACTCAAAGTAGATGAAATATTAAAATGCAAGATCCAAAACTATTAAACTGCAAGAAGAAAATATAAGTGAAATGCTTTAGGACATTGGTCTGAGCAAAGATTTTATAAGTAAGACTTCAAATGCACAGACAACAAAAGCAAAAAATAGACAAAAATCTCTGGGGAGGTGAAAGATCTCTACAATGAAAATTACAAATGCTGATATATCAGAGTAAAAAGCTTCTTCACAAAAATGGAAACGATCAACAGAATGAAAAGATAACCTGAAAACCAAGAGAAAATACTTGCAAATTCTATAATATATAATGAACTCAAACAACTCAATAGTAAAACAATGAATAATCCAATTTCAAAATTAACAAAGGACATGAATAGGCCTTTCTCCAAAGAAGACATATAAATGGCCAACAAGTATATGGAAAAAATGCCCAACATCACTGATCACAAAGGAAACTCAAATCAAAGCCACAAAGAGATATCATCTTACCCCCAGTTTAGATCAAAAAGATTCTAAAAAAGCTGAAGAAAAGGGAACTCTTATACATTACTGATAGGAATTTAAATTACTACAGCCACTATGGAAACAGTAATCCCACTCCTGGGTATTTATCCAAAAGAACAGAAATAAGTATATCAAAGGTATGTGTGTACACCGTGTTGATTTCATTATTCATGATAGTCAAGAGATGGTATCATCTAAGTATCAATCAACAGATAAATGGATAAGTAAAATATGATGTGCTTTTTCTATATACACAATAGAATACTATTCAGATATTTTTAAAAATGAAATTCTGTTATATGGTACAATATAGAAAAGCCTGGAGGACATGATGTTAAGCGAAATAAATCGGTCATAAAAAGATACATACTGCATGTTCTCACACAGAAGGTAGAAAGTAAAAAGGTTAAGCCCATAGTAGTGGAGAGTACAATTGTCAGAGAAGGCAAGATAGGGAGAGATTGGGCAGCAGATACAAAATCACAACTAACTAGGCAGAATGAGTGGTGTTCTATAACACTGTAGGATGGATATAGTTAACAATAATTCATTGTATATTTTAGCTAGAAGAGAGGATTTTGAATATGCCCAACATAAAGAAATAATAAATATTTGAGGTGAAGGATATGCTGATTACCATGATTTGATCATTACGCATTGTACACATGTATTGAAATACCACTCTGTATCTCACAGATACAACCAAATTATTTTAAATGATAAAAATTTAAAAAGAAAGAACAGTGGTCTGGATGTCAGGAGAACATGCTCCAGTCTACCACTGCCCTAATGGTCAAATCACTTCAGCATTCCATAAATATAAAATGAGAACCCAGAGATCCATCGGTCAAGGCTCATCTAGATATAAAACCTCCATGTTTCTGTGAGTAGATGAGGATATCAGCAACTGGAATGGCATGTATTTAATGCCCAGATTCTCAGACTGCTTCAGTCGCCCTTATCAATGCTTCTGACAGAGCCTGGCTACAGTCAGCAAGGAAAGTGACATTTCCCTGTTCACCTGAGTCTAGGAGAACATCCATGGGACATACATAGAAAGGTTGCTCCACGAATCACAATATATGTTAATTGCTGTTTCGCATAAGCCTTCTCAAGAAACCCCGTAAGAGAACTTTCCCAGTTTAGTCCAGTCACTGGGCATTTAGAAATATCTTTTCCATCTCTGTTTGTTTATGTTTTTAGATATATTTTTCTGTTAGGGAAAAAAAATATGTGTTTTGGCCTCTCTTTCTCCCCCTGCCAGTAGTAAAGTATCAGCTTACAAATAATAACATCAGAAAGAGGCCTGATGACACTGAACATATAAAAACTACCCACATCTTTGTACAGTGTGAGGTTCACATTGCCTCCTGGCCAGCTTTGGGTACAGAGGCTGCTGTGGCAATATTAGCATCTGTATTCCTATCTGATTTTTCTGGGAAATGGAAGGTCCACAGGAGATCTAGAACTTGCCTTCTTTCCTCACCTGCCCTGTGAGATAGAGATGGGATTTAGCTTGAATCCTTGATTCAGAAGTCCTCCACAAACTTTCTGTCAATTCGTGGTTTGGGCCCTGCTTTCAGTTACTGCTTGTGTTACTCAGGGTCCATTCTAGTTGCTGTAATAAAGGAACTCACAACAGCAGTGGCTTATACACAGTAGAAGTTCATTGTCTCTTAAGTCATCATCCAGAGGTTTCCAGAACAAGGGAGTTCAAGCCACTCTGTGATCTTCAATGCATAGTTTTCAGGCCTGAGTTCTAGGTAACTGGTCTAGTTCCTGCATTCCAGACGCAGAAAGAGGAAAACAGCATGCAAAGCTCAAGTTTATGCCTTCTGAAGGCACAATGCAGAGGTGGCCTCATCATTTCCACTCAGACTCCATTTCCCAGAACTTACCTCATTGCACAACCAGCGGCAAAAGAGGCCTAGAATTGAAGCCATTACCTGGGCTGTCAGAGATCCAACTACAGAAAGGAAATTAAGTGAAGGAAAAGACAAAATGGATGTTGGAGGACGACCAGCATTCTGCATCCATTCCTTGGTTTCCTCAAATCCACTCACTGAAGGCAATTTGCATCTAGAGAGGTAGACTTTACTGAAGCCATGGCTACAGGGGAGGCAAGATTTCCATCATCACAGCAGGGAAAGACCCTCCAAATTGAACAGCAAACATCTCTGTTCCTGAGAGTCTTTCCACGCCTCAACCATCACAGTGCCTGGGACTTTTCTGATCTCATTGTCCTGTCTCGTTCCTCCTCCTCTCTGCTTTCTCCTCCCTCCCCACACACTCTCATGCATTCAGCACATATTCAATGCAGAGCAAGATGCTCTTTTCACTTTCCTTCAGCCCTATTACCCCATCCCTTAGGAACCTCACTATCATCATCAACAGCTTATGAAGGACTTTTCCTAAAGATAGATACCCTCCCTGAAAGAAATTCTGATAGAGCCGACTGCAAACACAATAGTATTATCATGCTACTTCAGAAGACTGTCAGGGAACCCAGAGAAGGATGGACGTCTGCCAGATGTAATCTGACAACCTATGATAGAAAGGTGGGATTCCTCAAATGCAAAAAGCTGACTCTTGTCTTATTAATGCTTTGTGAGTAGTTTAGAAAATAAATCCATAGCGTGATACTTACTTTCTGCCTTGTTAGCCCTCTAACAACAGAATCTTCCCTATTTATCTACCAGTTTCCTCACTGAGGTCTTTAGTCAGACCCACCAAGCACACCATCAATGAAGCTATTTGCTCAGTTGTAAAATCTATAGCTCTCCCTTTGATACCAGGAATTAGGTATTAAAGGGCCACCAGCTTCAGGAAGCAGCCAGTTATCTTTGCCCTCATCTTCCTTGTCCCTGTACATCAACTATTCATATTTGCTTTCCCAGTGCCTGGTATTTGCTATCAGTATTCTCTTTCCCTATATTTTATCTAAACTGGAAACACACCTATCGGTGCTGGCATTAAAGTACACAAGTGCCATCCCATGCCCTGACCCCATGGATGGTTTCCACCCAGCTCTCCCGTGTCTGTGGCCTACTACATGTTTGGGAGTTCCAGTTGGGATGGAGCTCAGATCTCGCCAGCATCCTGGCACAGACACTGTGGGCTGTAGCTTGACTTCAACAGTGTTGTATATTTCTGGCCATCTGAAGGCTGGTGAGAGTCTGGTGGCTTCATGCCACCCATTGTCAGCCTCTAGGTTTGGGTCAATTCCTGTAAGTTTGGGTCAGTTCCTGTAATGGTTGAATCACACTAGCAACACAGCCTCTTTTAATGAGAAGTAGACTTTTAGGATTTGCTTTCATGGAATTATACGTGAATGCCTCATATGGTCAAAAGAAAGACGCTCTGCACGCCTATATTTGAATGCTGCAAGTAATTCCCACTCACTCTAACTCTATCCAGATGTGGGTACTCTGTGCCCATGTAAATTAGATGGCTCTCTTTCTTTTCGGGCCTTGTTGAGGATCTGCACTCTGACTCACACAGAAAAAAAAAATGGAAAGAATTTGTGGCAACTACACACAGGACATGCTATTTTAATAGTACAAGCTCTGTTAAAGGGAAAATCGGTGCTTTTGTGTTGCAAACAACAGCATTTGCATTTTGAGGGGCTAGACTATTGCTCAGTACCAACCCTGTCAGCAATGGCCTTTCATCCTGGATGTCAGCTACTCCCAGAGTCAAATTTCTGGTTTGGGTTCTAAGTATTCTTGACTAGGGGCCACATCTGTTCTCTGCCCCCAGTCTTGCTGCAGTGACATTCTAAAAGGGAAGAATTATTTTGAGATAATGGGCCCTCTGTAGTGCCTACAGCATTTTCCATTCTATTCCTCTCTCTTAAGTAGTGAACTACAGTCAGGCAAATGTGGGCACCAGAAACTCTGAACACAAAAAGCAATTCACATGGCCCATCTTGTTTTGTATTCCACAGACTGTCTCATTTAAAACACATCCCACTAGAGGCCCATTTCAGTAAATTGGACTCTTACAAAATGGAAAAAATAATAAAAGACTAGGAGAAAAAGGCAACCCATCTCCTTGTTGCCATTCTCGACTCCTTTACTGATTGCTCTTTGGAAAAGCTTGTCCCATGCCTGACAGAATTGAAATAATCTTCAATCCACCTTCACCCCAACTCATCCTTTGCCCTGTGAGACAGCAGTGGGGAGAGACTCCCCAGTGGCAGAGAGGCTTGTAGGCACCAAAGTAATGACGTTGCCTTTTCACAGCAGTTCCCTGGGCCTCATTCTGGCTCTAGGCAGATTCGGCCACAGTCACGTTCATGTGACATGTGTGTGTGTATTTACCCCTAACTAAGTGTGAGGCTGAAAAAATAAAATTCAGAATAAATAGAATAAATCATAACTGAGACTCATGTGTCACTGTCACATAAATACCTCAGAACAATAAAAGCACATTACGCTGACCAAGTTTTTCCAGTTCACAAAGTGCCTTCTTATCCACTGTCCTGCTCTGTCCCTGCAGCCTTCAGCAGACAAGGCAAATTCCCACAAAGGTTTACAGGTGAGCAAAATGAAACACAGGGAGGAGCGTTAACTCCCCCAATATCTCAGAGCTTATAACAACAGAAGACAGGAACTGAGAGTGTGGTTTCTAAGCTCAAAATGACTTTTCACCATATTTTAAACAAACTGTCCAGAATCAACATCTCCACCTTCTTACAGTCTAACTTTTTGGCCTCTTAACGGTGGAAATTTTAGGTGCTTTTTTAGCAGATGGGTGACCAGCTGTCCCAGTCTGCCTGGTATTCTCAGTGCTGAAACTAGGACCAACCTGGGAAAACTAAGACAGCTGGTCACCCTAGCAGGTGGGACCTCCAGCACCAGGAGTGTCTGTTCTAGCCTTGCTCCCCCTCCACCAGAAAACACCATTCTCAGGCAATGGTGCATTTCCCAAGGATCCCTGGAGCAAATGCTTTCAGAAAAATGAAGACGTCCCAGAGCACCCCTGATCTTTTGATGAGACACACTGGCATCCTTCAGCAGCAATGGCCAAAGAAGGCGCTAGAGCCAGACTGATTAAAGAAACAGTGTGTCCGAGTGTGTCCTGCACCAGAACTCTAAAATCATTTTGCCCCAGGTGGTCAGAGCTACCAGTCCTCCCACCTGGCTGGACGGAGACCCTGTAGAGCCCTTTGATCACTTGGAGGGTGGTGGGTTGAGTAGGAAGCAGAAAAATATGAGACTTATAGATAAATTTTTCCCCCAATGACCTTGAGTTCTTAGAGATTGCTCATCTGTGATGGTTGAGTTTACTCCACTGAAGAAAGACTGAGACTGTCAATTTTACATAATTCCCATGCACTAGAAGCCCTCCTGTTCAAAATAAAACAAGGCCTGTATTCTCTGGGCCTTTAATGCCTTTCTTTTTAATTTTACAATATAGTTTATTAGTTGTTGTCCTCCTCTTCTTCATCAATGCAATGGATAATGCTAATAATTCTTTATAAACGAGTACCCTTTTTTAAAATAAACTATAATGAAGAGCTTGTCACAAACACAAATATTTAATAAACAACTCCAAAGACAATGGGAAGCCAAATGATTTTATTAATATAAAGAACCAGACAAATTGATTTCTGAAGTAATTTCTACCTTTCACTAAAATTTCATAAAATTGCTCAACATAAAAATCTGGGCAAACATAGCGCAGAACAGCAGATGAAAAGTGGCTGAACGAAAAACACACACGTACGTGGGGCGTTTGCCTGTTTTCCTCTAAACAAAAGAAGGAGAACTAGAAGGAAACCAGAGGACCAAATTCCAACCTGATGATAAGATCAGCAATGACAGAACCATTTGAAAATTTTAGCAAGCCTGATTCACTTTCTATATATCATCCCAAGTGTTCATACTCTTGGACCCAAACACCAATCAGAGATTCATATATGAATATAATATGCATAAATTCAGTGCGGCCAAGATTTTGTTGCCATTTGACATTGATTGCTGGGGGTTCCGGAAGACCTGAGTGTGTCTGGAGCACACAGGACCAGCTACAAGAGAACCTAAGCTGTGCTCACTCTTGGGGTTTAGAAAGCACAGGGTACACTGCTAGGGTGGTACTGGAGTTCAGTTCTAGGTCAGGGATGGTGAGAGAGGTAAGCAAGTAGCTGAAAATACCCTAAGAAGCAGCTTGGAGAGAAGGAGCCAGGCAAATCAAGTTCCACCTCTGAGGGCTGCTGAGGCAGAATGAAGGCTATTATCTTGACTCTGACCTCACCCACGCCCTGGCGGCATGTTAAAGGTACAAAAGGAGGGACAGGTAAGGGAAAACTGTGGGAATCAGGTCACTTGGGCTCCAGGGAACACAGCCTTGGGGATCTGGCGGGGGGGAGACAAGTCATGTGAAGGAGAGAGTTGGTCTTCACACTCTGCCACAAGACTCCACACAGGTCTAGTACCATGAGGACCCCAGGAAGTCACTGGGCAAGAAATACAGGGTCTGGAGCAGTGTGAGAAGCTGCATTTCCCCTCCAGCCACCCTGATGGCCAAGACATCAGAGCATCAGGAGAGTTGCAGGGAGCAGACTGTCCCTGAGCACAGGTGAGTCCATGTCCAAGGATGCAGAGGAAGTTGTGGGCACCTTGAGGGGTGGGGTAGATTGACTGTCATAATTTATGATACGATACACCAAATGTCCAACAGAAGAGACAGACTATAGAAGGGAGAGCAGGACCCCCAGAGGGAATGTCACGGAAGCACCAGAAATGGTACTCTAGTATGGCCTGGAATTACTTAGAAAATTATTATGATACATTAAATTTATTAAAATTTCATGACACATGTGTGCCTTATACTACACATGTGTACATTTATATACACTTACTATATATATATAAATACACACACACACGGATTTTTTAGACCTCACTACCAACAACTAAAAAAAAAAATAAAATTTATCTCCCTATTTTCTCTATTAGGATCTAAGTTCTTTATCTACCTTATTCACCTTGATATTTTTAAAACACAGAAAGATATGTGGCTCATGATGTATGGTCAGTAAATATTTATCAGATAAATGGATGGCTGCTGCAGATAATTCCTAGAAATTAGGCTTTCTCAATAATCCCCAGCAGTGCTCCAATGTCTCCAGAAGAGGGTTCCTTGGAATCCCACCACTGGCCAGCCCCAGTAGTCACCCAGCATTCTCTCTGTCTTGGCCACGTCCCTATGCCCTCTGACCATGAAAGGTCATTGTCATGATTCCCTACCGACCAAAGAGTCACTTCCAATCCTGGGAGTGCCAAAATACTGCTGAGTTTGATTCAGAAGATGGAAAATGCCTCCCTCCCCAGTTCTGCTCCACACTTTGCCACTAAGGTTCATGCAGCTCTGCTTTGCCCAGAGACTGGCCATCTCTCCTGAGCAGTTGTGTGATTTTTTTGGCCCTCATCCCTCTAACTATAAAAGTTCAAATTCAATAAAAGGCTTGGGCAGGGAAAATACACTATATTATTCACACCAGCTTTTCAGCTCTCCCTGTCACTCCCCTCACATTAGGATGTGCAAATCGATTCCAAGGGAAGGGAGAGGCAGGCGCATGTTTTTAGCACTAATTGCATCTGGTCCTCAGCCCCACCCATCAAAAAATTCCTGAAGGTAAGGTAGAGAGTTAGAGGGAGAGAGGCTAGAGCTCAAGGGGGACCGTAAATGACAATTCTATTTTCCGCTGAGGCCTGAACCAGGGAGGAGACCACTCAGAAGGGGAGGGCAGATGAAGCAAGGCTGATCAATAGTGAATTCTCACGTTTTGTGACTTACATCTGTGTGTAAGTGAATTTCCTAAACCTTAACCCTCAATCAGCCAGTTTTAACCCCCTGGGCCTCCAGTAAACCTACCACTGAGCTTGTTGTGTGACTAAGAGCAAGGGAGACCACATGTCCTTGTCAGGAGCGCACGCCAATAAACCAAGAGGAGGAGGAGTTGGGCTATTCAGACCTGGTTCCTCTTCTGAACTTGCCAGTTCAGCAACACCTCCCCAGGACTGAGGCAAGGGCTGAGACAGGCACCTCAGAGTGCTGCGGGTAAAGGGTGTTTCTCAACATGGAAAGAAACATCAGAAATAAGAAATAATTTTCTTCCTAGTGACAGAGATAGAGATAGAACTATATGTAGGATAAGGGCCCTAGGTCAAAAGTTGTTATTCTGGGGTGATGAAATTATGGGCGATTTTTATTTTCTTCCATAAGTGTGTGTGTGTAATTTTCCATATTTACTATAAGTTATGTAGTTAAATTGGAAAGGAAAAGTAATTATTGGGGATAATATTTCAAATGAAACCATAAAGGGAAAGAAAAAGAATGAGCATCCCACAGCCATCCCAGCTCCTGCCTGGAAGACACATAACTGTTGCCACCCGAGGGCATTTCACCTGAGTTGGTGGCCTTTAGAAGTGACCGGCTTATACCACAGGAAGGAATTTTAGGTTTCGGGCTTAGGGATGGAAGTGGCTCAGAAAATTACAGGCTAAGGACTAAATGTCCAGCAAGCAAATGTCCACATGAAACTTTCCAAAAACATGAGGAGAGCCCTGTGACCTCTTCTAGTGACTTACTGGAGATTTCAGAGGGAAGAAAAGGTTGGCCAGATGGCAAATCCACAGGAAGACAATCCCCAGCAACTCCTATTGGGTATGAGGATATGGGGGCGCTACTGGTGAGGGGTGAGAGCTGCAACAATTTCTCAGGACATAGACTGGCAGAACAGGAAGAGTCCTTGGAGAGGGAGAGAACCTGGCTTCAGCCCCTAACTTCACTGTTAGGGAAACTGAATGAAGAACTCAAGTGTTTCATGAAGATTCCACAATTCTCTAGGGGCCTTCAACTTTTCTTCCCCTTTTTTTAGTTACAAATTATAAATGGCATGTTGCCCAAAGTAGAAGAGTCTGGCCCTGTGGCCTCCAATGCCTGGGCTGTGGACCAGGAGCAGTCGGTGGCCTGTTAGGAACTGGGCCATACAGCAGAAGGTGAGCCTTCACCTGTGTTTACAGCAGCGCCCCCTCGCTCACATCACTGCCTGAGCTCCGCCTCCTATAAGATCATAGGTGGAAGTAGATTCTCATAGGAACACAGACCGTACTGTGAACTGCACATGTGAGGTGTCTAGGTTGCATGCTCCTCGTGTGAATCTAATGCCTGATGCTCTGAGGTGGAGCTGAGGTGGTGATGCTGAGGCTGGGGAGCAGTTGCAAATACAGACTATCCCTAGTAGAGAGGTTGGACTGCACAGAGACCACAACAAACCAATTGTTTGCAGACTCATATCAAAACCATCCTCCAAACCCCATTCCATGGAAAAATTGCCTTCCATGAAATTGGTCTCTGTTGCCAAAAGGTTAGGGACTGCTGTTCTAAAGGGAGCATTGAAAGAAAGTCATCTGGCCTTAACAACACCCTCGTTATAAACACAGAAGAGAGACTAGAAGTAAAAGTTATAGCCATTTCATAAGGTGTAATGACTGGCACTCTACTTCCACAGAACAGTATATTATGGGAAAACAAGACTGGGAGAACATGAGGAACACTGGATTAAACAATGTTGGGGGGGTTGTTTGTTTGTTTGAGACTGAATCTCACTCTATTGCCCAGGCTAGAGTGCTATTGCCTCAGCCTAGCTCACAGCAACCTCAAACTCCTAGGTTCAAGGGATCCTCCTGTCTCAGCTTCCCAAGTAGCTGGCACACACCAAAATGCACATCTAATTTTTTTCTATTTTTAGTAGAGATAGTGTCTGGTTCTTACTTAGGCTGGTCTCAAATTCCTGAGCTCAACAATCCTCCTGCCTTGGCCTCCCAGAGTGCTGGGTCTACAAGCATGAGCCACCATGCCTGGCCTAAACAATGTTTTAAGCAGCTCCTGACTTAATGTTTGCAAGCCTGCATTTCAAGCATCTATGTCCATAGGAACTTTATTTATCTTGAAAGATTAATGTTATATAGATATAATTTGGATAATGCTAAGATACAGGATCACTGCCTTAGGCAGAATCCATGATTTATTCATAACAACCTTGGCTGGCTTGTCTGTGGCTGTGGCCTTCAGTACCATACCCTGAGCCTTTCATGAGACAGTTAGAAATTCTACCCAAGAAATTTCCTGTACAATCATCTGCTATCTGGGACCAAATGTCTGTTTATTTTCATTTTGCTAATTCCCTTTGTCCATCATCTGTAATTCCAATTTTTTTTTCTTTTAACATTGTGAAAGATACAATGAAACGTCTTCCTAAAACTTCAGCGTGATTTTCATCATAAGCTTTTTGCTGTTGTTAGACTGTAGACCTATACCAAATACAACCAAAAAGAAAATCAGGGATGTCTGACGGAAGATCCCAGGCAGGAAACCAATCAAACGACCTCCATTTGAACAATATCTGCTCAAATGCTTCTCAATGATAGCACTGCAAGAAAATATGAGCTATTGATTTTTCAATTTTGATTGCTCTGATATTTCAAAAAAAAAGAAATACGTTCCTTTGTCAAAGTGGAGTTTGAAAAGGCATCTGTCACTAAAATAAACCATGGTGCCTCTGGATGTAACTTTGTGTGAAGACAAGTAGGTTGGCAAATTAAATGCAATATAGACAAACAATCCTGTCTGCAGAGCTTGCTGTGAATGGGCTGTTTTCTTAGTAGTTCCCAAATATACCATAAAGAAATATGCTAAAAAATTGATCTAATTATCATTAGAATCTGCAGTGCTGGCAGCTAAATCAAGGTATAAAGAAAAGTCAAGGGCAATGAGATAAGACCACATGAACACGAGAATAAAGAGTGTTGGTGAGGCCACTTCATGAAAAATGTTTTTCTTAGTTTCAAACCTATTCTAGGTATCAGAATGCTTATGAGGAATGTGATTGGAAATATATTTCTAGCAGCCTTGCGTAAGTTCTTAAAAGTCATCCAAACTGTCAGAAGTGTGTCACTCCTAGTAAAGACTATTTAAAACTTAGCCTATACAGTCTTTCATATAAGATCCTTTTCTCTTTGCAAGAAAATAGCACAATTTCCTTCCCCAAACTAGTGGTTCGGTAGAGAGAACCCACTGCCAGTGAATCCATGGCAACAAAGAGAAGTTATATTCAAGAGTTTGTGTGCGGGCAAGTGTGTAAAACACCCTTTAGATTAAACGCTGGCACACCCACAACAGGGAAAAACAATTAACAAATTACTTCAGTGTATGCCTCTACCTCCAAACTGGGTTTCTTATTTTCATTTTGTGTTGCTTAAATAATGTGTCCTGCTGTTCTCACAGTCACCAGGGAGAGAATATTGGTCTTTTTGATGTAGGAAACCTATTTCACAAGCAGGAGCCCATCTTAGCAAATACTTTCTCGAGAAGCCATAATTAAAGAAATGTTTATCCTTGTAGTCAGAAATGTTAATAGAAGCATAATTAATCCATGTCTTAAATTCTTTTCCCTGCTGTGAAAATTGGTCTGAGTTTGCTTTTCAGAAAGGGCTTTAATTTTGCAGGGGCGGGGAGAGGGAGTCTGCTCTGCATAGAGCAGGGAGGTGGCAGCTCTTTCAAAGCTGTAGATTGGAACAATAGCCATAATGGAGGTGAGTTGGGGAAGAAGAAAGGGGCCACAGTGAGTGAGTCAGGGAGGCCCCCTTCCCCTAATTCTTTTCTTCCCCATCCCCATTTGGGCTACACTCTCTGATTCTAGGGGTTTCCTGAACTTTAACACTCCCAGAGTTTTTAAAAATTGACTACAAAGTGATTATCCTATGTCACAGTGGATACTTCATATAAGATAAAGTATGTGGGGGATGGCCAGGCAAGGTGGCTCACACCTGTAATCCCAGCACTCTGGAAGGCCAAAGTGGGTGGATCACCTGAACTCACAAGTTCAAGACTACCCTGAGCCAGAGTGAGACCCCTGTCTCTAAAACTAGCAAGGTGTTGTGGTAGGCACCTCTAGTCCCAGATACTTGGAAGGCAGAGGCAAGAGAAATACTTGAGCCCAAAAGTTAGAGGTTGCTGTGAGTTCTGATGCCACAGCAGTCTACCCAGGGCAACTGAGTGGGACTTGGTCTCAGGAAAAAAAAAAGTATGTAGGGGGTCAGCACTTGAGAGTCACACAGAAAAAGAGAGACACAAGAATAGAGAAAGAGAGAAAACTGGCCAGTGTCTGGCAAAGCCTTTTAAACTTAAAATACACATGCACATACGCGCGCGCGCGCGTGCGCAAACACACACACACACACACACACACACACAGAGTAAATGAAAGGAATGAACCTCCATAGCCAAAATGGCCAGGGCAGGTTTTGGGATCCTGCTGACATGGGTTTGAGCAGGAGGAACTTAGATCAGGCGAGCTTTATGCCATTTTGGCCCAGAGCCTGGGTTGAAGCTGCAGGGAGGCTGGTGCACTCACCTGGGAGTGAGCCATGGGGCCTGTAGGGACATCACCTGTCAAGGAGGAACGTGGGAAAGACGCCACCGAACGAGTAAACGTGCACCCCTGTGAGCACAAAGAGAGTAAAATACAGACAAGGGGGAAGAGAGCAGAAAAAGCCGCATCCCGGAGAGGAACAGAAGGTGCATTTGTGGTGGAGAGTGGGAAAGAGTACATCATCCTCATCTGTGGGCACCCTGGACATTTGAGGCCAGCTAGTCCATTCCTAAAATTCCTGATCCTGGTGAGCTTCTCCACAGGAAAATAGGGCCTATCTCCCTGTGCGTGTGTAATAGCCTCCTTTGCTGGGCATTTTCTTTGCCGTGCAAAAGTGCCTTCTTGCCTTTGCCTTCCATTAAACTGCGGGATTCAAATTACATAATAAGAGTTTAGGGTACGCCACTCATATCAGGATAACTCAAAAGCCATAGTGACTGGGCTCATGCAATACAGATACATTTCACACAAGACATGGGGCATGCCCTTGCACTTTGCAAAATCCTATTGAATCGTAAATAAGTTTACAGGGTCTTTATCACACTGTCAGATGTTTCATGTTATTTGTTCCACATCCCCAGTTGTATTTTGTTTTAAACTTCTGCTTATTTTCTTTAGCTCGTGAAGAACTACTGAAAGCCCGGTGTCAATTTCCTCAAACATTCTGGTCACAAATGAATTATTGATTAGAGAAAAAATAACGCTGTCAGCCTGGATGCCTGGTTTTCTTCCTTGGTTCCAGCTGTGTGCTCACCACCGGCTCCATCTAGCCTCTGTCTGAGGAGCAAATGGATCACGTCAAAGGCAAGAAGAAACAGAACTTGGAGCAGGTGGGATTGGCAAGGAAACGGTGAGGGTGTGGTGCTGATGGAGTCCTATCAAGATGGTGTTGCAACAAGAATTGGCCATGGTGGTCAGAGAGACTCTTTCATGGCCAAGGCTTATGTGGACAGTGGCTGGTCAAGGACTGATTGACTGGAGGAAGTCAAAAAGGACTAAAAGAAGAGTCAAAAACACCGACTTTGACTGCGAGCTCCTGGGCTCTGAGACTAAATAGAAAACCATGCGAAAAGTTTGATATGATCTGTGTGAAATACAGTTTTTTAAAAAAAGTAATTTCTGTTTACAAGCTGGATAAACTTGGATAATGCAGAGCTACTCTGAGACTGAGTCATACACCAGGGCGAGGATGACTAGAGCGGACCATCAGGAAGACATAGGAGGCAGCCAGGAACAACCTCGAGGCTGAGTATTTGTTTTCTTTGCGCATAAGAAGTATACCAAAGGGAACGGACATTTTACACTGAAGAGACAGGGTAGAAATGACATCAAATATTCACAATTCCTGAAATTATTTAAATAGGCATGAGAAGCTCCATCAGCCTGGTGCTTTCTGCTGTCAGTGCCAGAGATCAGAGCAGGGCAGCGTGTGAATTGGAGATCGGGAAGTTCTTACTCAGGAAAGAGAAAAATTGCAGCCACTGGAAATCTGTGGGAGCTATCACGAAGTCATTTTGATCCTATAAACAACACGGTCCCATTTCCCGACGATAGGAAATTTTAAAAGCAAACATTTTGGATGCTTCCTTACCAAAGATTTGGGATTGGGCCAACACCAGCGATCTATCAAATACCAGCAAGGTCAAAAACTCAAGTGCAACCTGGTCTCCAGGATTCTGTAGCCAAAGTGGTCCAGTGTTGTCAGGAAAAGCAGCACAAGTGATGGGAGAGGTCACAAAGTCCACTGTGGCCTGCAAGGGGGTCAGCCAGGGAAGGTGAGTTAGGAAGATGAATGTAGGAGGTTGACACTGATGTGGTCCTGTAGTGTAATTCTAGAAACACTATTAATCCCAGATATGTCTATAGACCTGTACAGGTTTCTTCTGAAACCAAAGGACCTGTCTTCAAATTCAGTCTTTACCAAGGCTTAACCATAGTCATCTTGGGCCAGTCACTTCTATGAGCTGAAGTTTTGGGCTACTTCTAAGTATTAGGATGAGATAATAGAGGCAAAGCTTTTCCCGTGGCACCTGAAAAAATAGCAAGTACTCTGTATACTTTCCATATTTTTTTAGGCATTCTTCATAGATATCATACCAACCCTGTGAAGTGCCCAGGGCAATCCCAGGTGACAGGTGAGGAAACTAAGCAACCTAAAGCTCAGAAAGTGACTTGCCAAAGACCATGAAGGTGCAGACCCTCAGAGAGGTGAGAAAATGTGTTGCACAATCAAAAATAAGAGAGCTCTGACCGGCATTCTGGAGTTATGTATCTGTGTGTTTGCATCTGTCACAGCTGGGGAAGGGTCAGAGCAGCAAATAAGTTTCGGATTCTTATTTTTTTTTTTTATTAAATCATAGCTGTGTACATTAATGCAATCATGGGGTACAGTGTGGTGTTTTCATATACAATTTAAAATATTTTCATCAAACTGGTTAACATAGCCTTCATATCATTTTCTTAGTTATTGTGTTAAGACGTTTATATTCTACTTTTAGAGTCACTTGTTCCCTTGTAAGATAAACCATAGAGGTGATCCCACCAATCACCCTCTCTCCACCCATCCACCCCCCTCTCTCCCCTCCTCCACCCCCTCCCCATATTCTTAGGCTATAATTAGGTTATAGAAAGCTATAAATCAGTTTCATAATAGGATTGAGTACATTGGATACTTTTTCTTCCATTCCTGAGATACTTTGCTAAGAAGAACATTTTCCAGCTCCATCCATGTAAACATGAAGGATGTACAGTCTCCGTCTTTCTTTGTGGCTGCGTAGTATTCCATGGTGTACATATA
>CAUYQV010124031.1:0-22295 GCA_963574575.1 Galagoides demidoff | reverse complement strand
AGAGTGCTAGACCTCTTCTAGGTGCTGGGCATGTGGTATATTTTTCTTTTCTTTTCTTTTTTTTAAAGATTCTTTTTTTTTTTGAGACAGAGCCTCAAGCTGTTCCCCCTGGGTAGAGTGCTATGGCTTCACTGCTCACAGCAACCTCCAACTCCTGGACTCAAGCGAGTCTCCTGTCTCAGCCTCCCAAGTAGCTGGGACCACAGGCACCCGCCACAACGCCCGGCTATTTTTTGGTTGCAGCCATTATTGTTGTTTGGCAGGCCTGGGCTGGATTCGAACCTGCCACCTTAGGTGTATGTGGCTGGCACCTTAGCCTCTTGAGCCACAGGCGCCGAGCCTACAGTCACATTTTCTATTGCATTTTCTCTCCTCTAAATTTAGAATGTGTCCTACAGTGATGGTCTCTTTAAATCTCTATTCATCAGGCCACTATTATTCTTGGTTGCCATATCTCACACACATATGGACTTAGACTTAGTTGTTTGAATTGTCACAATTCCATTCAGCTATGTACATGCTGATATTTCATGCATGGAATATAAATTGTATTTCGTTGTCTAAGAAGGGAATAAGGAATATCATATGTGAAAAAAATCTATAACCAATTTTAAGGAAGCATTTTGGAAATAAAATGTTCAAGTGATAAGATAGAATTGTGTTGTAATACAAATTAGAAGTGTTTTTTTTTATTTCTTAGTGTTTTGTACAATAAGTATATTGTACAATCATTGTCATTGTAGGATCAATGAAATATGTCATGCTATGACCAAAATAAACTAAGGTGTATGTTTATAAATGTCTATTTCTTTGACTACAGAGAGCAAGAAGAACTTTGATGTGGAGGCAAGGTTTTTCCAAAGATCCAAATTAAAAAAAAATAAAAAGTTGGTTATAATATATGCAAAGTCCTGTAGTAGAGAAAATAATATCACTGTTGAGAAAAGCAAAATAATTTTAAAACATGGAAACCTACTAGAGCAGTTTATGAATAAGGAAGAACACGTGAGTTGGGGTCTGAGAAACTGGCAGAAGTCAGATCAAGAAAAGTCCTAACGGTTTATTAAGGAGTTTGTATTTCTTTTGTGTGATATCAAAAAATCCTGACAGTGCTTCAAAACCCAAGATCACAGAACTATGGATGCTATTAAGAGTTTACTTCCAGGTGGTGCCTGTGGCTCAGTGTAGGGTGCCAGCCCCATATACTGAGGGTGGTGGATTCAAGCCCAGTCCAGCCAAACTGCAACCAAAAAATAGCCGGGCATTGTGGTGGGTTCCTGTAGTTCCAGCCACTCAGGAGGCTGAGGCAAGAGAATCACCTAAGCCCAGGTGTTGGAGGTTGCTGTGAGCTGTGTGATGCCTCAGGCACTTTAAGGAGGGCCATAAAGTGAGACTCTGACTCAAAAAAAAAAAAAAAAAAAGAGTTTACTTCCCTTAGAAAACTTAAGTTTTATCTTTTTCACAAAAACTTTGCCTCAATAGAGAAGTAAATGAGTAACAGGAGAAGACAATCTTTTTAATCATCCTTCTTAAGCAAAATTAGTTACCATGTCAGCACAAGGAATTTTTGATAAAGCAATTCAAAACACATTATGGTATAACAAATGAAACTAAATTTAATATCATAATTTTTCTTATTTTAAAGAGGAATTACAGGTTGTTATGAAGAAATGTAAAAATTTGCTAACAGGTGTTTTAAACATTTTCCTCTCTGAATGTGCTATTTCAAGCTGTTGTACTTTTTTTACTTTTAGTCTTAAAAAATATTTTGATCTACTTTGTTATACATACATTTCTCTAAGGACAAAAATACAAATAATCTTACCTCTTCCCCAAAATAAAAATCAAAGTAAAGTTCTTATTTATTTTGTACAGAACTATATAAGTTGCTCCAGAAATGACCATAGACTTATAACCTTGGGGAAAAAAGAGGACTTTGAGTTAAAGCTGAAAAGAAGTGGCCCATGAAAGCATCTGCTTTAAAACTATGAAACAGAATTAGATGAGGTGCTTATTTTTATATTTTTTCCCTAATCTCCAGGCAAGGTAAAGGGAAATTTCTGCACAGTCGTTAAGAGGAAAAATACTAAGATGCTATCAGTTTAAAATAAAAAATGTAAACTTCTGTTAAGATGAAGCATATGAAATAGAAATTGTAATAATAGTGACAGGATTAAAAGTTGTAAGAGTTTTTTGGAAGGTGACTTAGCCATTTGTAGTAAATTTGAAGACATAAATATGTTGTGTATAATATGTATCAATCCCACAAATCAGCTATAATAACCAAACCAAGGCATTCTAAATGTCCATCAGCAGGAGAATGGGTAAGAAAGTCATAAAGCTATGAAAAGCAATATTTTATTTCTATTAAAAGAGATTAGCCAGATTCCTAAATTAGCATGTATACATTTAAAAAAAAAAAACTGAATGATAAAGACAAATTAAAGACCAAAGCCTACACTGTCTATACTATTTAAAAGCTTTAAAAGTAATAACAGACAAGTAGATGGATGGATAAATATATATAGAAAGATAGATATTTTGTAAGTATGAGTCTCATGCACATGATGGTATGTACTATTAAGATTTTTATTATATTTATTAAGCTAATTGGTGAGTTCTAATGTATTCATTAGTCCTTTTGCATTTTTATCTCAAATGTCTATAAAAATGTATAAGACAAATTTGAGTAGAAAATAATACATGATACTGTATAAACTATGCATACATACATATACATGCACCTATATATATATATATATATATAGTCATGGATTTCTTATTGAGGGAGTTACATTCTGAGAAATACATCCTTTGGAACTTTCACTGTGCAAGCCACATAGATATAATTACACAAGCCTAGATGGTACAGCCTTTCACACATCTAAATGTGTGTTATAGCCTATTGCTCTGAGCCTACACACTTGTACAGGATGGTACTTTACAAAATGTGACTGGAAATTGCAGTATTTATGTCTCTAAATATATCTAAACATCAAAAAAGTACATAAAAATATCGTAAAACCCAGTATAAAAGATCAAAATGTTATGTCAGTGCAGGGCACGTAACATGAATAGAACTTGAAGGTCTGGAACTTTCTTTGGGTGAGTCAGTTTATGAGCGGTGATGAAGGTAAAGATCTGGGATACTTACTGTTGTACATTACTGTAGACTTTTAAACAAGCTATACTTGGGGTACACAAAATTTATATGAATATATGTTCTTTTTTCAGTAATAAATTATCCTTAAATTATTGTAACTTTTTTACTTTTTAATATTTCTTTAATATTTTGACTCAGAATAACACTTTGCTTAAAACACAAACCCAGTGCACAGCTCTACAAGAATGTTTTCTTTCTATCCTTATTCTATAAGCATTTCTTTCTTTACTTTTCTTTTTACTGTTGAAACTTTTATTTTTTCTTATAAACTAAGACCCAAACACTCCCATTAGCCTGGGCTTGCAGAGTGTCAGGATCATCAATATCACTATCATCCACCTCCACTTCTTGTCCCTCTGGAGAAGCTTCAAGGGCAATAAAATGCACAGAACTGTCATCTCCTATGATAATGATACCTTTCTCTGGAATACTGTCTGAAGGACCCGCTCAAGGCTATCTTACAGTTCACTTTTTTTTTTTTATAAAAGTAGAAGGAACATTATTCTACAATAATGGTAAAAAGCTTAATACAGTAAATACATAACCCAGTAACAAGGTGGTTTATATAATACACACTGTGAAGTATTATGGCCTACACATAATTGGCTGTGCTGTATTTTCAGATGCAGGGCAGCACAAAAGGTTTGTTTACATTTGCGTCACCATAAGCACACGAGTAACTTCTTTTTTCTATGACCTTAGGACACCGAAACCAAGGGTGGACAATAGGAATTTTTTGATGTTACATGATAGAAAATTTATCAAGGAAGAGAAAGATATGTTTTTGGAGTGAAAGGAAGATCCATGTTTATAGAGCATGTTATATTCACCATAGACAGAGAATTGGCCTACACTATCTCTACTAAAACAAAGGACAATGATTAGAATTTTTCAGCTCTTTTATTATATTATGGGACTAGCATTTACTATACAGCCCAGATGGAATAAAACATGATCATGTAACACATGACTGTGCAGTAAAATATTCATGATGAACATCCAGTAACTTTCAAAAATACTTTGTAATTTTCTGCCATGTTTTTGGTATATTCAATTGGGCATAAAATACCAAAATAAGATTTTTCTCTTTTAAGTATTAATACATTAAAATTATTTCCAGCATACTCTAATATTTACTGTAAATATACATTTACAAGTAATTTAAATATAATAAATGTATAATAGCAGATATTTGTTGAATATTGCATGCTCATTTTCTGTATCCAAATTGTATCTCACACTACAACTCAGATGCACAGAATATATATTTTTTCTATACCTATTTTTCTTTCCTTTGAAATCTCAGCTTTTTGTGATAAAAAGTAGAAATAAACTCAATCCTGATTTGAAATTTCAGCGTAGGTTAATTTGATAATACAAGTAGTCCATTCTGGTAGTTACTTGTGTCCTGTAAACCAGAAGTTCAGTCTTTCAGTGTGATTGTGTGTGTGTACACGTACATGCATACAAGCACACACACATGCCTGTGTTTGTATGTGTGCTATTCCTTATGTAATCACGGGGGGAAGAAGGAATTGTGTTGTTGAGCAAGGTATCTTGCGTCTTGTTTCCAGAATCCCATCTTTATCTAGATGTGATTGTGTGTCTTTCTGACATCTATGGTTGGAATCTGATTCTGTGGTTACTGACATTTGGTTTTAGGTTGGCTCAGGATTTCTTAGCAGTCCCTTGGCTCATCCTTTTCTCCTCAGGACTGCCGTGACTCACAGGACAACCATTCCCCACCTCTCAGTGTAGAGATGACTCTTCTCCATAAGAGTAACTTGTCAATTTTAAAAACATTTCAACCAGATATTGGCTGCAAAACAGCATAGCAAGGTGAGATCAGCCCTGCTTCTATTCAGAATGTGCCAAGCCCACTAAGGGGAACTAGAAACCACGTGTCCGTTTCTCTCTCTAATCGCGCTTTCTCTTTTCCCCAAACTCCTAGGTCAGAAAGGAGGGAGGACAAGGAGGAGAAGAATCATTTTTTGTTTAATTTTTTTGGCTTTCTCTTCAAAAAGGGAAAAGCAGTCCCTGACATGCAGAAACTAGTCTGGCTTCATTTGGGACAAGCTGGTTTCCGTACTCAAATGTGGGTCTTGGTGTTTTTCTGCTGAACAAAAGCAGTCTTACAGAACTGCATTACAGAAAGTCACTCTGTGAGAAGAATAATATGAAAGAAACAGTCGGAACACTTTAAAATATTTTCTAAGCACAGACAAAAACAAGGTCACTGTGCAAAACAAACAAAAAAATCCAAATACACCCTATTCTGGCTAATATAGATAACTGCTGCTTCTTTTCAAGTTACTATACAATTTTGCCTCATCCTGTTGTTCCCTCCTCCTAGATAAGATCCATTAATGTAATTATAAGAAGATGTGGCCCATGAAAATGTCTGCTTCCTGATAGGATTCTAACCAGGTTAAAATCTGCTTCTTAAAACTTCCAAATTTACCTTTAAAAAAATTGACACCCCAGAATAAGTTCTTTCTACCAATCTTTCATTGAAATATCCCACAAATAACCAAGGTACACATTGTCATTCATGGCAATGAATAATAAATTCAGTTTGTTTAACTATAGGTATATCCTGGAAGTCTTGGTTAAAAGACATTGGCATATTTCACGTATTTAATCAAAGTTTATTCCAAGGTTAAAAATATGACTCTCATGCACAAATGAACAAGCACATGTCAAAGACATTAGTCAATCTGTCAAATAACAAGAAAAGTAGGAGAGGATTAAGCTGGTTAAAAAGAAAACAATTTGAGAAACTGGATCTTTATATGTAGTATAATTGTTATTTTTATTTGTTTTTATTTCTTATTTTATTTATTTATTTTTTTTGAGACAGAGTCTCATTTTGTTGCCCTCTGTAGAGTGCTGTGGTGTCACACTTCACAGCAGCCTCCAACTCTTGGGCTTAGGTGATCCTATTCTTAGAGTGGCGTAAAATACATCTAAAACTACTCCTTTAGAGGACAAAAGCAAAACAACAAAGTAAAACAAAAAGTTATCGTTACCACTTAACAGAAAACTACAAGTTATCATATAAATTTATACCTTATTCAACTGTTAAGTTAAAAGTCAATTACACATAAAATATCTTAGAATATAAAATAATTCTCAGGTGAGCTTGACAATGTCTCAAGGTAACGATTAATAACATGCCATTAATATACTTATTTCCATATGTTAGCTAATGATTTCTGAACAAATATATCTTTCTAAATAGTAGAGCAGGATTCTGAATGCTTTTTAATGTTTCCCTCTGCATTAGATATGTAACAAATTCTAGCTGAACGCCAGCTAGAGTGAGAAGAGCAAAAATAATTCCCTCAATCAAGATCACCTTCTTTTCCTGAGAATTTGATTAAAGGAACTTTTCATATTACAATAAAAACAAAGTGTACCTAGGAAATAAATTAGTAGCTCTTAGAGCTATAAATATTTTGTTATAAAGAAGTACTTAGGAATTCAAGCTCTTTGGCGTGATTTCTTGAGGGAATTTCAGATTCTAACTTTTATTAGCAGCAAAATCTCTCACAGGCTTATCGCTTCTATCTCAGAAACTCATCACATAAAGGTATTAACAGGAATAACATTTTATTCAGTGAAAAGTTACTAAATTTGGATGGGAGGAAAATGACAAATAAAAATATGGTTCTTTTCTTCCTGGAGCTTCCCATCCAGTAAATTAGGCATCACCCATTTGGGGGGAATGAAATAAAGCAATCATATAAAACATTCAGTGTCATATTTAACAAATGCCTGCCCAATTAATGGAAAATATAATCATTTAAAAAAATGTTTAAAATTATTTCTGCCTTTTAAAAAATATCTACGAAGAATATAAAGGTGTTTTAAAACCTTTATGCTACTTAACTACACTCTCTAATACTATTTCACAATATTAATATTCTTAGGAAATGTGTGTTTCCATAAATTTTGCAGAGATTAAGGGTATAGAGGCTTATTCATTCTTTCAAACTAGAATTTAGAAAGGGCTAACCCATTACCTATCTATATTATGATTAACTCTACATTGACGTTCCACAAACGAAAATGTTCTTAGTATACACATTCAGTTGCCTGGTATCAACCAGAAAAGTCTGCTAATATAAAAGCTTATGGAAGTTAAATCTTCTTTGTTCCAGGACATAAAAGAAAATTTATCTTCCACATCCCATAACATTGACCTTCTATTTCAAGAGATGAGTGGGTAAGCCAAAGTTAAGTTTAAAAATAAACAAAAATCAGGCCGGGCACAGTGGCTCTAATGTTAGCACTATGGGAGGCTGAGGTAGGACGATTGCCTGAGCTCAGGAGTTCAAGATCAGCCTGAGCAGTAATAAGACTCCATCTATAAACAATAGCCCAGCATTGTGGTGGGCACCTGTAGTCCTAGCCACCAGAGAGGCTGAGCCAAGAGAATCGCATTGAGTTCAAGAGTTTGAGGTTGCTGTGAGCTATGACACCACAACACTCTATGGAGGGTGACAAAATGAGACTCTGTCTCAACAAAAGTAATAAAAAATAAATCAATAAAATCAACAAGCATGTAGCTATGTTTATGGAAAAATAAAACTATCAACCATTATCAAAATTTTAATCTATCTATGTATCTATATATAATATACATGAAATATTTTTTTAGGGACATATCCTGGTTAATAACAATTATTCAATCAGCAGTAAAGCATGTTCTTTGTTGTCCGTTAGCAGCATAAATTACTGTAACTTTGATTTAAAACCCAGGTCTTTCTTAGCAATGTAGTTTGTAGCCCTCAATAATGACATTGAGACCTTTATGCCACTGAGTTTTCAGCTGCACAGTCAGTCCATGGAGGCATCAGGGACAGCAATACTAAACCAAGATAATCATCTCTAACAAGTTCAATTCTTGCCAAGTGATGCAGAGCTGATCTATACATACTTATTAAAGCAATGTGCCCATACCTGCAGTTTACTGATTTGAGGGATGTGTGCAATCAGTAAAGTTTTAAAAAAACGAAGTACTAAGTACTGGTAGTTATTTTATCAAGTTGGGAGTCTAAAATTAGCAAACACAAGCTCTTTGCAACAAAAGGCAAGGAATTTAAATCCAAGGAGTTTAGAAATTTCTTGGAATTCAGCGTGTTTGACACCATCAACCATTTAACTAGTAACTGCATCAGTACATGTTGAGATGTAACTTGAAGAAGTTTCATCATCCCTTTTATATCTTCCTCCCTGCAACTTTTCCAAATTATAAAATGTTGGTATTTATTGACATTTATTATGTGCCTGCCTCTGTGTACCATGTTTTACACATGAGTTAATCATTTTACTCTCCTATGAACTAAGTAGTATTAGGATCCAAGGCTAAAGTTAATGAACCTAAAAATGGAGAAATTACTTGGTCAAGGTCACATGGCTTAAAAGGAGTGATAGACCAATCTGAAGTCAGACGTATGCTCTTAACTAATCCTGTGCTCCTCCATTAGCTATCACCACCAGTTCCTTAGTGCTATTTCCTGGTACAACTCTAATGTTAAATGTTATTGTTAATGATTTCCATATTAGAAATAAAGGCAGAGATGAGGCTCAAACTAAAGTGATGATATTGCAATTTTACAATGTTGGAAAAATTAAATATATCAGTTATAATTCTTATGTATTTAGCATACAAGTTTTAAATTGTTATATGTGAATTCTTCATAAAAGATCACTGGCCTTTTATTTTAGTTATTATTCTGGTCTCTGTAGTGTCCTAGTTGGTAAAGTGATTAATTCTTGTAGATCCATGTGATTTCTAAGTTGACTGACCAGTATATCATTGATTCTGGAGGTGCTATTTTCTGATAGTGCCTGTGTTAGAAACAGTTTGCAGAGAGAAATCAAGATAATTTTCCCGTCTTGGGAACTCAGTGTGTTTAAGTTAAAAATTAAATTAATAATAATAATACAATACAAAACCATTAGGGATGTGTTGACAATGAGAAAAAAAAAAACTTAACTGTGACAAAAAATGAGCAAGAGGAGGAATCCTTACAGCATGGTATCTGAATTCTGCTGTAAGTAATCATTCATCAGAGACCCAGCTATGTTTGTAAAAATATTAGATGCATTATGGCAGGGTATCTTTCACATATCCGAAATCAGGTATTTCTAAATTTGTGCTCATCTTTTTCCCACAGATTTATTGGCCTTTTATTCCTTTTTTTTAAAAGAAATTATAATTTCCAAAAGATTCATAAGGAGGAAGTGGCTAGTCATGTACATGTATTCAGTGACAAAGTCTGTACTTTCTGTCGGATTTAAGATCACATGTGTTTACCCACAACACTGTTCCTCACAGAAATTTAAATATATTTTGTGTGTATGCCTGCTTAACAAACTTCACTGATAACTTTAAAATATCCCACATATTTCGATGATAGTATAGAGTGTAATTATTTTATTCTTATAGGATTATGTCTCCATACATGTATTTTACTTTTTACTAGAGAGAAATGGCTTTTCGATCCCACCTCATATATATATATGTAAATAAATAAATATATATATTTATTTTTATTTATTTATTTATTTATTTATTTATTTATTTTGCAGTTTTTGGCTGGTGCTTGGTTTGAACCTGCCACTGCCGGCATATGGGGCCAGTGACCTACTCCTTTGAGCCACAGGCGCTGCCCCCATATCACCTCTTTTTTAAAAGTAAGAATACCAAAGATCATTCACATAAATGAATGTGCAAGAATGAAAAGTAATTTTTAGAGATTGTCACTTGATAATTTTAACTCAAAGTTTTATTTTTAAAAATAAATATGTTTTTTTAATTAAATCATAGCTGTGTATGATAATGCATTTATGTGGTACAATGTGCTAGTTTCATATACAATTTGAAATACGAGCAACAAACTAGTTAACATAGCCTTCACCACACTTTCTTAATTATTATGTTAAGATGTTTATACGCTACACTTAATAGATTTGACATGTACCCTGGTAAAATGTACCATAGGTATAATCTGACCAATTACCCTCCCTCCATCAATCCTCCCTCCTCCCCCCTCCCTCTCCTCTTTCCCCTTCATCTTGGGCTGTAGTTGGGTTATAGCTTTCATATGGAAGTGTGGATGATCATAAATTGGTTTCATAGTAGAGCTGAGTACATTGGATACTTTTTCTTCCATTCTTGGCATACTTTACTAAGAAAAATAGGTTCCAGCTTCATCCATGTGTAAACATAAAAGAGGTAAAGTCTTCATCTTTTTTTAAGGCTACATAATATTCCATTGTGTACATATACCACAATTTCTTAATCCATCTGTGGGTCGATGGGTACTTGGTCTTATTCCATGATTTAGCAAATATCTTTGTTATAATGTGATTTTTGGTCTTCTGGATATGTACCTAGTGGAGGAATTGCAGGATCAAACAGCAGGTCTATTTTCAGATCCCTAAGTGATTTCCAAACTTCTTTCCAAAATGAACATATTAGACAGCCCTCAGCATAGAAAAAGATATTTGCAGGTTATGTCTCTAACAAAGGTTTGAACTCAAACCTCAAATACGAACTCAAACATATTAGCAAGAAAAGATCAAGTGATCCCATCTCATTGTAGGCAAGAGATTTGAATAGGAACTTCTCTGAAGAAGACACGTACAGGGCTTCCAGACATATAAAAAAATGCTCATCATCTTTAACTATCAGAGAAATGCAAATCAAAACCACCTTGAGATATCATCTATCCAGTAAGATTAGCTCACATCACAAACTCCCAAAACTATAGATGTTGGCATGGATGTGGAGAAAAGGGAACACTTCTGCACTGCTGGTGGGAATGTAAACATATGTGTTTTTAATAAAAACAGTTTGCCATTTATAACTACATCATTCCTCTTTTAATTTTAAATTTGGATTAATATAAGGGTACCTATAATTAGGTTACATTGTATGAGTTTGTTAGGAAAAGTTTGAGGCGTGCCACAGTCCTCTTTTGGTATTATTGAACACAATGAAGTGGAAAACTTCAACTGAAAAACAGTTTATGTTTTCATTATTGCCCAATCAGGCAATAACTTTTATATTTCCCCTCTTTGCCACAAGGATATTTTTCCAAGGTGGGAAAGGCAGCTGAGTAATATTGTAATGTCTATGAGATGGTTATGCCTTCTCCTCTCTAACTTAGGAAGGAAAGGGAACCAAAAGTGTGTTCAAGCAGATCCATTTTACGAAATAGTATAAAAACATATTCTGTACATACAGAAATTGATTATCTTAAACTTATTTATAAAAAGATTTTGATTTGGAGGCCACTACTCTGGAGAACTACCAAGCTATAAACAGCACCCATCGTTTCCCCCTTACATTCCTTTCCAAAGTTTTCTTACAGCCAATCAATCTTTATTAGCAATGTCTTTTAAATTGATAAAAGACAATTTCAAAGACTTTTAAATTGTGAGACCTTATACTCACCACTCCTTCTCTTGAAGTTTTGTAAGTTTTTTTCTCTTATATTGCCTGGTCATGAAAATCAATTTCCACTAGAATCATAATGAGCTACCCTAGAGTTACATGCTATTAAAAACAAAAATTAAAAAAAAAAAAAAACAAAGAAAGAATTATTTTCTTCACACCAAACTTAATTGAATTTAAGTTTAAGTTTGTCTTTTTAATATAATAATACATATGTACAAGTTAAAAAATAAATTTTATTTATTTATTTTGCCCTTTTTGGCCGGGCTGTGTTTGAACCCACCACCTCCAGCATATGGGCTGGTGCTCTATTCCTTTGAGCCACAGGCACCGCCAAAAAAAATACAAATAATCTCACTACCCCTATTCCATTTTTTCGTGGGAAATTCCATTTAATACTTTTAGTTGTTTTTTTTCCTAATACAAATGCCCCCTGTGTGCTACTTCAGCTATTTCAGAGTCAGACTAGCTCATTCATCTCTGGAGGGTGTGGCGATTGTTCTGTTCTCTCACCTGGCAGTGACCAGCTGTGCAGGTGCTAAGGAACTTCGCCCAGCGCTGCCCAAACAGCCTCCTGCTTCCAGCTCACCACCCGGGCTCTCACCTCCCATCAGGACTTCCCAGGGGACACTGAGGTGTCACCTTGCCCACCTGGTGACTATGTTTACTTAACTCATCAACGCGAGGTGAGCCTTTGACTAATAAGATGTGAAGTTGGCAGTTAAGTCTTCTTCCCATCCCACTACAGCAAGGGGCTGTCTCAAGTCATGGCCATTCACAAAGCCCCTCACAGGATGGTCTCGTTGACAAGGCGCCATCAGTCATGCTTAATGTCAAGAGCAGCTGGCGTGATCTGAAGAGCTACTACCTGGACGGCCACCTTTGATTAGTGTCCATCCTTTCCTTACCTCCGTCCTCTTTCCCTCATTTCTTCTAACAGGTGAGCAGTTTTCACTTCAGATTCTGCCTGTGAGTGGCTGGCTCAGGACTTCTGGATAGGTCTTGGGACTTCCCCAGGGTCCAGAACCAAATAGACAGAGGATTGAAGAAACAACCAATGAGCAGGAGGATTGAAAATAAACAGACCTCATTGGCCAGGGTCGAGACTGGGGCGGGAACGTCAGTATATATACCCAGCACTGGCCACTTTTTGTTGGCAACCCTTCCTTGGGTCGCCTTCTGTGACTATGCAAAAGTTCTTTCTCTCTATTCTTCCCCTACATTCCCCTTCCCTCCTCTTCTGTCTCCTCTCCTTGAAATAAAATGTGTGTGCAGCACACTCTGAGTTGCACCTCTTCTTTTCAGCTGTAATACTACAGCAGGGGAAGCCACTTCTACATTCTTCAGGACTGACCACCTGCCTGCCATCCAACAAGAGTGGAGAACACGCTTTTGGGGGGAACTCACGTTAAGACTCTCCATATAGCTAAACATAGGCAAACTCTTAACTTTTATTTTTCAGTTTAAAACAATATTAATTAACTTTTTCTTGTGAGCAATACTATGGATTTGGCTCTTTCACGTTTCCATTCCCCATATGTTTGTCATCACCCACTATACAGTCTACAGATTCTAATTTTGTGGTTAAAATAAATATTCACTGTTCATGTTATTATGACTGTCTTAGTATGATTTTCAGAAGAGTGACACAGTATACTAGGATATATTTCTTTCCTTTTTACTTAATTTTATATATCTATCACTAATTCAACTTCCTAGTCTCTGACAGACCACTAAACCTTTTCTCAATACAATCAAATATACAAAGGAATCTAAGAGTCTCTCTGTGTGTATGAGTATGCCTGTAGATTTATTATTTCTTATTCATGTTTTTGCCCCAGTCATAACTTGCTTTTTAGTTTTGCTGCACAACTATCATCCCAGAATATGTTTTCACCATTATTATTGGAATTCAGCTCATTTTACTCTTGTTTTTTGGGTCTTCTATATTGGGGATTTCTGGAAAGAGGCTGATAGATGAGAAGCTGTACTTTCTGGCTCTTTGAGAAACTCTGTGTGGCTATATGAGTAATTCTCATCAATGTTCATTACTTCTTTCTAAACATGCTATTTATTCTGGTTCTGTTGAATTTGGCATTTTTCAAATACACTCACAGCTTGTAGAAGTGTGGGATTTGTCACATGTCCTTTCTACTCCCTTGGACACAGCTTTTTACCTTGTCCCAATCTTTCTTGCTTGTATCTTGCATTCTTTAAAAATTCAACTCAATGTTTTTTTTTTTTCCCTTCACTGACACCATTTTCAATACAAGGCAAACGATAAATCAAAATGAGACAAAATAAGCAACACATTAATAACATCCAACGATCCACTTTGCAGCAGAATTTCTAATTTCTAATTCCCCTCCCAGTGAATATACCCGTCATACCCATGAATCAGAACCCAAATATACAGACAGATTTTTACCAAAATCCCGTGGGTCTCATTTCTGCCTATTTCCAATCAGCACCATTCCCAACCCAGGATAAATAGTGATGTCTTTGATATATTTTTCTACTATGTTAACTGAAATCATAGTATATGTATTCTTTGTATCTGCTTTTTTTTCTTTCAACATTATTTTTGAAAAATTTCTGAAAATTTCTACTGTGAGCAATGTACATAATTTATGTTTCAGCAATTAATATATATCTTCATTTATCCAACAAACACAGCCATATATTCAATAAAGGCATGGACAAACATATTAGGAAGCACTAGTAATAATTGCCTCATGCCCAAATTCTATCAATAGTACAATTTACTATAAATATGTAAAGAAATATCACAAATAAATGAAAAATCACATGCAACAATTTGGGTGGCTTACAATATAGTGCTGAGTTATAGCTCCACACAAATCCTGGGAAACAGAATAGGTCTATGAGAGGTATTATTGGAAATACATTTTAACTTTTAGATTTATATTTAACTTGCAATAATCTCTCAAAACAACTGCCATTCAGATTACTCTAAACCAGTTTTTACAAAATGAATATGAATTTGTATCAACTTTTCACTGCAAAGGTAAAATATATCTACTAATATCCTTATGTATCAATAGATTTTCCAAATAATTAAAATGCCATTGGAAAAAAATTGAGCCATTAATATAATACCAATTGAGACAGAACAATAAATTATGAAAAAATTATCTTTAAAATTATTTCCAGTAAATTGTAAAACTGCAGAGAAGAAGATTGTTTGGCTATAAACGTGAATGCTATTTTCATATGCAAAGTACATTGTTACAAAGTCTTATAAACGTTACTGTGGAATTACTGAGAAAAGACGTATTTATATGCATACTAAGCAGTTTCAAATAAGTGGGAAAGAGAGTCAATGGCAGTGACATTTTCTCATAGTATTAAAAAAGCAAATTATTTGAATATAAGGAAACCCCGGTGAAATGTTTTCCCCAGGTTAGTAATCAGCAATATGCATATGACAAAGAAATGAAAGAAAGTGCTGACATGGACCTTGCATAGTCCAGAAGTGCCTTGAAAGTGAAAGTCACAAATATCCTAAAAAAATAAATGCTAATGAAAAATGCTCTGGGCTCAATCCTGTACACTGGACTTATTCAATTGTAAATGGCATTTGGGCAAAGGCAATTTTTATACATGGAATTCTTGCTTATAGTGGAGCACTAGATAGAAAATAACACAGAAAGCCAAAAGCAATTTAATGCTCTTAATTTGTTTGGGGGTTTTAGGATTTTATCTCTCAGAAAGACAGAATTTAAATTTTTTGCTTTGCATAATTTTTCTATCCCTTGGTCTTCCTTCTTCCCCCATCACCTTCCTTCCATCCATCCTCCCTCTTTCTTTCTACCTTTATTCATTCTTGTTTATTTTCTCATTCTCCTTCTTGTCCTTCTTCCTCATCTTTATCTTTACCTTATAATGATTGTTATGTAGTTTATCTGTGAGCACCTGACAATGGGTTAAGTCCCATTTAAAAACCTAGAAGATTGTGACCACTGTTAGCACTTCTGTTTGGCATAGTGCTAGACGTCATAGGCAGAACAACCAGGTAAAAGAAAGAAAAGGTATCCAAATTGGGAAAGATGAGATAGAACTATTGCTTTTTGCTGATGATATGATCTTATAGCTAGAAAACTAGACTCCAACAAGAGAATCCTGGAATTGATAAAAAATGATTTCAGCAAAATATTAGGGTACAAAATCAATGTAGACAAATCAGTATCATTCCTACACACCAGTAACAGTCAAGCTGAGAGTCAAAAGAAAGATGCAATATAATTCACAATAGATGCTTAACTCAGGAGTGAAAGATCTCTACCAATGCTCAATGTCAACATCAGGGAAATGCAGATTAAAATGAAATGAGATATCACCTCACCCCAGTTACAATGGATTTTGAAAAAGTTCAAAAATATTTAATTCTGATATGGATGCTGAGAGAAAGAAACTTTCTGCACTGTTGGATGGACTGTAATTCCGTACACGTACACCTTCTATGGAAAACAGTATGGAGATTCCTCAGAGAAGTAAAAGCAGACCTACCATCAGATCCAGCAGCCCCACTACTAGTTATTTATCCTGAGGAAATGAAGTCATTTTATCAAAAAGACACCTGCATTCAAATGTTTATTGTAGCACAACTCATAATTGGAAAGATATGGAATCAACTCATGTACCCATTAATTCATGAATGGATTAAAAATATGGCATATTTATGTCATGGAATACTTACTCAACCATAAAGAGGGTTGAAACAGGCCTTTTAGATGGAATGGAAAACCACCATCCTAAGAGAAGTATTTAATGAATGGAAAAAAAAAACAGCACATATTTTTTCTATTAAACTGGAACTAATAGATGAGCACACATGCACAGAGACAATTAAAACCCAGAGGAAATCAAGCAAGTGGTGGGAGAAGGAAAGGATGAACCAAACCCACCTATCAAGCACAATCAAGAACACTATCTGGGTGACGGGCACAGTCATAACACTAACCCAAGCATAAAAAAATTGATACACATAACCAAAAATATTCATCCCCTGTTAGGAGGATTAGTATTTATGGGTCAGTTAAACCTCATATAACTGCATTTATATAAAAAGTACATGTGAGTTAGGACAATTAAGTTCACTAACCTTTCCTAGAAAAAGGACTCCATACCTCATTGCTGAATATCACTATGGTCACCTTTAAAGCATTTCCCTTGGGAAGCTGTGCACCATTGTAAGTGCCTAGTCCACTCTTCAAAGCATGAATATTAGGCCCTCAACAAATGATAATCTGTTCACTTTTATTTTCTCCCTGTATTTTGCTTTGACAGTTCCTGTTGCTATGTCCGTGTTCACTATATTTTCATCTGCAATATCTAATATGCTATTACCCTTCCCCCAGAGTTTTTTTCTCATTCCAGATATTGTATACTTTATCTGTAGAATCTTTATTTGGGTTTTATATCTCTCTCTATTTTCATGCTAATTTTATTTTTATAAAAGAATTCAAGGAATATAATTAGAATAAAGTTATATAATTACTTAAAAGTTACAATAACCTTATCAATGCTCCTGTTGACTAATTCTACCAGCTGGATCACATCTCAGTCTTATACTTTTGATTGGTTTTTGTTAACATTATTTAGGTATATTTGACTGCTTCACTGCTTGCCTAGTAATTGTTGACAGGATATTCAATAATGTGAATTTTATCTTTAGGGACCTGAATTGTTTTGTATTTCTGTAAGTATACTTAAGTTTAATCTGCATTACAATTAAGTTATTTGGAAATACTTTGATCTTTTAAGACTTGTTTTTTAAGGTTTGTTTGGTGGGATCAAAACATGGATGTAGTTTTTCTTCTATAATCTGGAATTTCTAATTTTTTTCAAATATAATTTTGCTTTTTTATTCTTTATATTCAAGTTGCTCTTTGTGGAATTTTTTTTAAATCTAATGAATCTGTAGAGCGCTAACTAGAGTTTTCATGCTTCAGCATTTGGGATCTCTGCACCAGGAATAATGTACACTAATGGATCCCTCACCTCCCTTATGGTGGAAATCTTTATTGATTTTATGGTTAATTTTTTCTTCCATAGGATAGTTAACATTTTGAAAGAAGAATTTCCTCATCTTTGGAATTGGGGTATAGACTACTGGAAAAAGACACATAGGTGTAGGATATCATAATTCAAGGAGTGCTTCTATACACAGTCATGATTGGTGTGCCCAAGTCCAAATTCTCTAATTCTTTAGAGATTATATCCCTGATCTTTTGTTGGAGACATTCCTGGGAAGTTATTTGTGTAGCAAGAAGAAGACCATCTATTTTCTAGCCCATCTATTTTCTAAGCATCTAAATTGTAATTAGTGTTATTTCCTCTCTCATAATGTCTTTTATTATGAATATATGCCTTTTTTATCTTTTTACAACCAATTTGATGTGATTTTAAAAGGTCATGACAATAAACATAAGTGCTCAACTCACCATTTCAGCTTCAAAGACTTTCATTTATCTTTGCACGGCAAGATCCTGCACTGGGTACAATGTCTGGTGCAAATGTGCCTCAATGAATATTTTTAGATAATTGAATTAATAAGCTTTCATGTACTAAAATCAAAGTATTTATGACGAGAGCAACCATTGAAAAATGTCGTCTAAGAATCACTTTAGTTTTTCTGTCTTTTGAATGGTTCTCAGGAAATTTGATAGTTTCAAAAGACAAAGGCAAAAACCTAATTTTTTAATAAATATTTCACAAATTTAAAACATTTGATATTATAAATTTCACTGAAATACCAACATTCCCTTCCAAAACATTAATGTAAACTTATTCATGAATGATGTGGTTAAAAACATCCATTTGCCTCTACTAATATTTAGTTTATCTGATTTTTCTACTTTAGATAACTTTTTTTTAGTTTTATAGGTTTCTTAAAAGTTTAGTTTTCACATCTACTTTTGAGCTACAAAAAATTAGCTCAATATTGTATAAATTGTGAAAGATGAAATACTGGTAAAAGTAAATATAACGCAATTCAAGCTAATAATTAAAGAGTAAACCAAGCTTTAATATAGAACTTTTTTGTCTTTAGTGGTGAGAAAGTGAATGTATCAGTGTGATGGGGTTGAAAAAGCAATCAAAACCAAACACAAAAAGTGAATATTGAAATTGTGAAGATAAATATCTGAAAGATGAAATTTATTGAACTTATACTATTCTATTACCCAGTGGGTTATCTTTCATTAATCTTCAAATAGCATTATTATAAAGCATCAAAGTTATGAAATCTTTCCCTATAATGCAAAGAGAATACTCCAGGAAACAAATACTGAATTTTTCAGAGCAAAAACAAAATAATGCTCACCCATACAAAATTGATTAATTTTGTTGCTAAAGGCAAGAGGATGCCCCAGAACAGAAACAACATTCAAAGTTGTCCCACTTGCAGCAAAAACACAGCCAAATCAAACTACTTCTAAGGAGTTAGTAAAACCAGATATAATATTAATGAAAATGTTATTCTCACAGAGAAAGCAGAATAAGCTGTTGGCAAAATTCCTCCATCAAATGACAGTTAGACTTCATATAATATTAATGCATCTAATATGGAAAAGCAATTATTATTGTATATTCATGCTAGAAGATTGTTTCATTTGCATTTGGACAAAAGCATTGATTTAAAGACCATAAATTAACCCTTGGGATATAAGCAGTCCCTAAGGATGAAATGTGCTTTGGCTTTATTTTGCTTTTTCTTAAATTCAGTGATAGAAAAAAAGATTTTTGTTTACTTAAAAGTTATTTTGTCCACCATGATTTAAACTGTAAAAGAATTAGTCATTACAGAGTACAATGTCTGTGCATACGAGGGATGGATTTTCCTAAATGTTAATATATATTTTCTTTAATCATAGGAAAATAATCTGCTGACAGTAATGTTAGTGATTAATTGTAAATGCCTATAATAATAATGAAAATTAATTTTACCACTTAATAACTAGTGAGTTTTTACTGAGTCTTTTCAGTGTGTTTTATAAAGAATTGAGAAGCAGATAAAAGATCTCTCATTGGCAACACAATATATATTAATTGTTAAGTAGAATGAGGCACCCCTATGTTTCTGTAAAGATAAATTCAAATTATACACTTATGGCTGGGGGTGGTAGTTCACACCTGTCATCCAACCCCTCTGGGAGGCTGAGGCAGGTGGATTGCCTGAACTCAGGAGTTTGAGATCAGCCTGAGCCAAAAGCAAGAACCTGTCTCTAAAAATGGCCAAGCATTGTGCTGGGGACCTATACACCCAGCTTCCTGGGAGGCTGAGGCAAGAGAATTGCTTGACCCTGAAGAGTTTGAGGTTGCTGGGAAGTACAATGCCATGGCACTCTACCAAGTGCAACAAAGTGAGACTCTGACTCTCTCTCTCTCAAAAAAAAAAAAAAAATATATATATATATATATATATATATATTTATTTATGACAGTGATAATTACATAGTAGTCTTATAATGAAAGTGATTTTGTTTTTGTTTTTATGCACTATGTTAAATGCCATCCTTAAAATTGTGACTAACCTGAACCTCTCTCACTTAATGGTCAAAATGTCCTGGATGTTTAATTTAAGATTATCTGTCAGTGAACAGCTACAATAGTAAAAGTTTGCATACAACCTAATACTTGACATTTACTTGTTTTCTATCAGATACAGAAAACGATGGCATAGTATTAAGCATGTTTTGGAACCATGTTCAAACACTATAACAGAACATGAAAAAAACATTTTAAAGCACTGAATACAAAGGATTATATGAGACCTTGTAATAAAGAAATACAATATGCTGATTGCCTCAGCATCTGCTGAAACACAGAACTCAGGCTTTAACGAAAATCTTCAACTGTATTAGAGCCCAAATCACAATAGATACTTTAGAAGTTCTATTCCATCACCGTTTATGTGTTTCTGGGCTTCACTACCGCCCAGTGACACATCCTACAATTAGTAGCAATTTATTCTTAGTTTAGACATTAACATAATTTTACCTGGTTTATTCACATCCCCAGAAAGATTCAACACCTGAAGCAAGAGTTAGATTTGAGCCATCCTGGACTCTGAGTGAGCTCCTGAATCCAGCCTAGGTGATTTTCCTAGTTGCGCTATGCATGCTTGGAATAGACATATTTAGCAAGTGGCATGTTTCCTACACTGGTTCTCTGACCTGTCAAACAAAGGCTGTTATGGTGGGAAAGGACAAGCCACTTGAACAGCCTCTTCCTGGAAAATGACTAACCAAAAACAATGCCACATTTTGGGAGAGATTGCAGACATTCAGGCCATCATTCTTCAACCCGCTTATTTGCAGGTACAGAAAGCCAATGGATCTTAGAGAATGAGTGTACATTATTGTTAATTTAACCAGGTGGTGCATCCAAATGCAGCTTCTGTTCAAGATATAGTTCCATTGCCTGAGCAAGTCAATACTTCCTCTGGTACCTGGTATGCAGCTGTTGTCCTGGCACACAGTTTTTTTCTGAATATTTGTTCGTAAATACAACCACAAGCAGTTTGATTTTAGCTGCTGAAGGCAATAACACATGTTCACTGTCCTTCCTCAAAGGTATGTAATCTGTCTGTGTTTGTGCCATAACTTAGTCAACAGGGTGGACTGTCCACTTAGTGAGAACAACAGGTGCTACAAGGCCGTTGATGATGGAAAAAAGAAAACAACTGTGCAAATAAACTTTCCAAGATATCTGCTTCAGGGGTGAAGCAAATATCCTTCCTCCAGTACCACTCCATCCTCTCCAGCACCAGCAGTATCACCATCTTCCTATTAACGTTAACTCACCCTCTTGCCTCAAAAATGCTTCCTCCAGTAAGCAAGCCACTGGTGCTACATTATTACGTGAGTTTTAATCTTTAATATTCTTTTCTGAAATTTATCCTATCTCCTATCTCAACCTTTTGTATGCAATTCTTTTTATGTTCTGTTCATTGGATTTTTTAAAAACAGTACAAAAAATGAAGTTTTTCACCTCATTGAAACAAGATTTGCTAAGCTTGAGCAAAATCCTAGCATTAAGTTTCTTTAACTTATTATTACAGTATAAGGGTATTATTATTATTTTATTTTATTTATTAAAATAATAATTATGCTATAGCTACAGTGCTATATAGCATTATAGCTCACAGCAACCTCAGGTTCTTGGGCTCAAGAGATCCTCTTGCCTCCCTTTTTCTATTTTTAGTAGAGACGGAGTCTTGCTCTTTCCCATGCTGGTCTAGAACTCCTGAGTTCAAGTGATCCACCTGCTCCAGTCCAACAGAGTGCTAGGATTATAGGTGTCAGTCACCATGCTCAGCAGGTATTAAATCACATTACAACAAAGATATTTGTATCAGAATGTTCATTGCAGCCCAATTCATAATTACCAGGTCATAGAAGAAGCCTAAGTGCCCATCGATCCATGAATGTATCAACAAACCGTGGTATGTGTACACCATGGAATACTACGCAGCCATTAAGAAGGATGGAGACTTTACGTCCTTCATGTTCACATGGATGGAGCTGGAGAATGTTCTTCTGAGCAAAGAATCACAAGAATGGCGGAAAAAGTATCCAATGTACACACCCCTATTATGAAACTAATTTATACCTTTTATATGAAAGCTATAACCAA
>CAUYQV010124029.1:0-17742 GCA_963574575.1 Galagoides demidoff | reverse complement strand
TCCCTCCCTTCCTCCTCCCTTCTTCATTCCCTCCCTCCCTCCTTCCCTCCCTCCATCTCTTCCTCCCTCTCTTCTTCCCTCCCTCTCTCCCTCCCTTCCTTCCCTTCTCTTTCCCTTCTGCTTTCTTTCCCTTCTCTGTTGCTTTTTTACAAGCTGCTCTCACCCCAGGTCAGAACAGTCTAGATGAGTAGAGAGGAGGCAGTAACCTGAGTTTTCAGGACCCTTTCGGACCAGCTGTGTCCAGGCCTGGCCAAGAACGCCCACACAGGCTACTGGCTGCCATGAGACAGGACCAGCTTCATGTCTAGTGTAAACACTGGCCTAATACCGACCAGGCACCAGGTGGGATAGATGCTCCAGGGACAACTTCATCACCTGAACAACTGCCAAACTCAGAATCACCTCTTCTTTACTCTCTGAGGAGTATGAATAATGGAAAACACAGGAATCAGAGAACTGATTTAAATTCAGCCCTGCCGTTCACTGGACCATGGGGGAAACATTGTGAATGCTCCAAGCCCCAACTTCCTCACATAGAAAATGTTTGTACTGACTTCTGTTAAATAAGATACTATATGTGACAACATTTTGTTAATGATAAAATGCAAAAAGGGCTTACTTTCTTGTCCAGAGTCTGCTGGGATTCTATTCTCAGGGACAACAGTGATGGTCTTATGAAATCCAACTGTCATCTACTGGCAGGATTCTGTCCCAGTGCTGGTGCCACATGGGTGTGTGTGACACAGACCTCTCCATGGGACCACACGGCTTTGTCAACAGGATGAGTTTGGGTTCTTGAAAGTGTTATAAGTGTGACTGATTTGGGAAAAACGGAAGTATTGGGATGTTTTCCTTCCCTTTTAATGGAAAAAAATGTGAATGGGTAAGTGTATAAAGTGTGTCAGCACCTTCCGTGAGAAAGGAGATTAAACAATAGCATGTATAGAAGCAGAACGGGGAAGGTGTGGCTACACAGGGACATGTGGACACAGGAGCAGAGAAAGGGGAAGGTGTGGCTACACAGGGGCGTGTGGACACAGTTAGGAGCAGAACAGGATGCCAGATGGCCCAGGCTGAGCAGGGGTCTGCTCTGCTGAACAGAGGCCTGGTTTGAATCCATCCACTGGGGTCTCTTTCAGTGTTGCATGACAAAGCCACTCACTGTCTTTCAGTGCCTCAGTTTCCCCCCTTCTAAAAGAGGGTGACGATGGTGTCTATTTCCTAGCACTGTGGTAAGGATTTAATGATTGGATTCATATAAAACGTTCAGGATGATGCCTGACATGTGGTAGCAGCAAGAACACGTATACTATTATTATTACCATCAATCATGTGGTTGATTTATTGCTACTGAGCTGATGGAACTTGGTGCCGCAGAAATGCTCAGGTGTTGGAAGCGGCCAGTCTGATGTGACTTAACTGTGCCTCCTCAGAGAAATGTCCCGACTTTCGTTTTTCCTGTCTGTAAGGCAGGGGGTTAATAGCAAGACAAAATGTGACTTGGTGACTATTCTACGTGACTCTTATGGCAGGCAGCCCAGTGGGAAATTCTCCAGGACTCTGCAGACACATTGCTCAACACAGATGCCTGGGGTAGCTGAGGACAGGGAGAGAGGGGACCAGGAAGGCATTTTTCTCAGTAGGCTCCATGGGGAGGTGGAAAGCTCAGCCCAAATGGGTGGAGACAAGGTGTTGGGACCTGGGGGATGGGGCTAGTGGAACACAGCAGTGGCCAGGGCTGATGCCAACAGGCATCAGGGCCTCCCAGGCTTGGTTGCTGGGGATGGGGAACAGGGGGCAAAAGAGACAGAGGCCAGGAGAGCAGGTTCAGGGATGCGGAGCTCAAGGAGAGGGTGGGGCTGCTCAGATTGTACTCTCTGGCTAGAGGAAAATCTATGTCCTCACCCTTACCATGCCCCACCCATCTGCCTCTGAATCTGTAGCTCTCAGATTAGAAATAATCTTCTTGATGTCTTCAGGGTTGGTCCTGATCTGAGAGATAGCAGCCTCTGTCATGCAACCTCCAGAGTCTGAACAGGGCAGAGCTCGGGAAGGGATGTCTGGAGAGGTTCAGGATCAACCCTGCTCCCTGGTTCCCAGCCCTGCACAAGCCATGTCAGAAGAGGGTTGAAGGAGGCTCCCATCTCTCTCTCTCTCAGTCTATTTCTCTGTCTTTCATACATACACACCCCTGTTTTGCCTGGTGAGACTGAGCCATATTGAACATGACTGCAGTCCACCCTGAGTTTTACCCCAGTTCGATTTCCACAGCAGAAGGGAGCTGTAAGGAAATTAGAGATGGTCTCTCTCAGGAAGACAAACTGGCTAGGCAATGAGACATCCAGGAAGGGAAACACGGGAAGTTACCCATGCCGACCTCCTGGGTCAGATTGTCTGGGTGCAGACCCAGAGTAGGTCGTCTGTAAACCTTTTGATTATTCTAAAGAGCAGCCAGGCCTGAGGTCCACTTCTGGGAAAAACGAAAGTGATTTCAGCGAATGGAGAAAGCTGAAGCTGCTTTATTTGGACTAGAAAGATGCTGGCTGTGGGCAGAACAGAAGAGAAACCCTCTGAGAGCCCCTTCAAGACTGGGGAGCCCATTGAGACATGAAGTGTCTAGGGTGGTGAGAGGACTTCCCCAAACCCTACAGGGAGCTACAAATTGGACGCCCCTGACATAAGAGATGGGGGAGTTCCAGGGAAACTCATCCAGTGACATTAAGTGCCCTTGTCTCAGAGCTTTTACCCAGGAGCAGTTGTAGGGATAGAGGCTCCTCCTGAGAACTGAAGGGGTGCTGCAAAGAGCCCCAAGGACCCAGCCCCCGCCTTGCTGCCCTTTCCAAGACTTTCCAATTGCTCTCCTGGCCTATCCTGCCTGACAGGTCAGGATACTTTCAACAGAGGTCTGTTTACTTGAATTGAATTATCTCATGAAGGTCAGCATTGAGTAATGACTTGATTAAGGGGACATTAAAGACAGAGCCAGAAGAAACCATTTCCCTATGTTCCACTGGGATGTGAGGCCAGTGTGCTCAGCAGGGGTGGGACCTAGGCAGAAACAGGGCCAGGAGAAGAGCCCCTTTCTAACCAGCAGGTAAGAGCAGGGACATCTGATTTGGTGATTTTGAACTTTGGCTTCTCTGGGGTGATGTAAGAGATTATCTATGCAATGTCTGAGCTCCTTAAAATAACGATGCTAATTTAAAATGAAACCTATTTGCATATACATACCATAGTGCACACAGTGTATTTCATCTCTGAAGAATTCACTGGAAGCGGGAGGAGGGCACTGAAAACCAGTGGGACCTCCTTGTTTCACACGGGCTGGCACTGCCAAGGAGAGCAGCTTGGACATGACAGGTTTGGGGCATACCCCATGCTTTCCCTCTACTGATTCCAGGTTCACTATGCCCTGCAGGGCCTCTTAGGATTACTCTATCCCGGAAAGTACTGGATCTGGACACTGTCTCTTTAAATAGTAGAGGCTGAGAACCTCTCAGGCCACCATGACATATCTCAGCATTGGACCAGCCCCTGAATAAACTGGAAAGACGCCTGGTCTGGCTTCAGTCACAGGGAGCCCCATCAGGGAACATCTCAGGCAGCCTGGGTGGAAGCAGCAGGCTTAGAGTGTGTCAGCTGCGGGTCTCTGGCTGCCCTGCAGGGAAGGCATTGCCTTAACATCCCTTGCACTTGACTGCAAAGAAGTCTGCTTGGAGGAAGGGGTTACGCTGTTTGGTCTGGTGAGTTTTATGGGCAAACTGCCTTTGGGTGGCGTATATGCTTCTGCTTTACTGAGAGCAGCCTAATGGCCCACTCCCTGCAAACCGCAAATAGAAAGGATTGCAGTGGGGACAGTGTATTTGTGTTGGAATTGACTGGAGAATCAGAGGATTTTCAAACTCCTTGGTTAAGAGCTGGATTCTGGGGAACAAAGGGGGAGCTGAGAGCATCTGGAAACCCTAACACATCCAGACTAGAAGGAGAAAGGGGTCTAGATGCTTCTTTCCGGGTGGGGAAATAGCCATGTGCACACAGATGGCAGGTGGGCTTGGTAAGCAGGTCGGGGAGACATGTCCACCTGCGGCGGGGTCCTGGGTGTGGTCTGGCCTGGTCAGCCTGCACTGAGTAGCTTCTTCCCCGCCTGGGACCCCCACAGGAAGCCAGAGGTGTTGAGGGACAATGGGTTTGCCTGCTTGGCAGCTTATGGCGCCAGGTTTAACCTGGGTGGTTACTGTTTAAAAATAATTGGGTTCAAAAGAAAGAAGCGAGCTGTGTTCTCCCCAATATGTATGTGCACTTTTCTGGAAGTATCTCATTACAAAGTTTATCTGAAAAATCAAGAGGAAGGGGAATCCAATTCTGAGTTCGATATGCTAATGTCTGTGAAGCGCTTCCTTACAACAGTACTGAGCATGTACTGATCACGTAGATGGTGAAATAAATAAAAGTCCAGATGGCATAAAACCAGGCAATAATTTCTAAGGCCATTCTGAGCTATAAAATCACCCAGGGAGGACAGACGGTATCTTTCTTTAGTCTCATCTTTCCCCTTGCATGTGCCCTTCCATATAATAACACACACAATTGTAAGAGTTTTAAGCTGTTTCAGGGCAGAAGTGCTCAGGGTTCCTTGAAGGTTTGACAGGGGGGTAGGGGGGGTGGTTTATGTGATCTAAAATAGTAGTGACAAGTCGGCACGGGACCCTTATTACGCTCCAGGCACATCTTGCCTCCCATAGCATCAACATAACCCTTTAAAGCAGGCATCATTAGTGCTTTTGCACTTGAGAAAACCAAAGCTTATTGAACTTCTGAAATTGCTCAAATTCACATGATCAGGTTTGTCCAAGCCCAGAGCCAGGGTGCCTAACCACTGTGCCACACTGCTTCTCCCAAATCATGTGTGTAAAAACCCAGATAAGTGCCTGCCATAGAATGCACATCAAAATCAATTTTTACAAATACGTTTCCTTTTAAACTGATAATATGCAAGTTAAAAAAAACTTTTTTGAAGATTTTTTTTCAAATTTACTTTTAAAGAGTAAGAATATACAATTAGGTAAAATAGCAGCTCTTTTCAGAGTAAAACAACATCAAATTATCCAGGTCACTTAGAATGATGAGGATTTGGAGAAGTGTGTGTGTGTGTGTGTGTGTGTGTGAACTGCTGCATTTGTAGGCAAAGACATTTAACTTCCACATTCCTGCCCCCAGTTCCACGCATCACGCCTGGATCCTCTGAGTCCGGCACGCCTCCGCCAAGGCAAAAAGGGCCAGCCTCTCTTCCTCTAAGGCGGGCGACCACATCCAGGAGGCTATGAATCAGCTGATTTCCTTGGCTGCTCTAATCCCACCTCAAATGGCTCCCTCCCCTCCCCCATCCGTCCTCTCCCCTCCTCTCCGTGGCCAGGACGCCAGCCAAGGCTGAGAGCCAAGCCTGACCGATACAGGCAAACTTGGCTGGAGCTGATTCGGTAGCGGTCTGGTTGCGCCCAGGCTAGGAGGAGCCCGGTCCTATGGCACGCTGTTTGCTAGCTGGCCAGACACTCCTCCTACTAATTCTCATTCAAGCAATACCCCCTAGATCGATCCCTTTGGATCCTAGGAAGCCGCCACATTTCCTTGGTGCAGACACCAATAGCCAGGGCACGTGTGGTGAGGGCGTGTCCAGCTAAGACGACACGGAAGGCCAAGTGCACCAGGACCTAGGAGGAGAGGGACGAGTCCAGCGGTTCAGCGCCACTCAGCCGCGCCAGTGGAGAGGAGTCCAGCCTCAGCCCCCGTGTGGGATGAGGGGGCAGTCTGTCGGTCAACACTTAGTTTCCATGAGCTCCGCGGAGCCAGGGGCCAGGGGAGGTGGAAGGGGAGAAAGCTCAGCCGCTTAGAGTAAAAGTCCCTGCGGTTTTGCAGAGATCAACTTTTTCCTGAGGGAGATTTAAAAGCCAAGTAACTGTCTCCTGCCCTCCCTTTGTCCGTCCCCTCTCCTCTCCGAGTCCCGCCCTCCCTCGCACGCTGACCCAGGGCCACACCCTTCTGCAGCGACTCAAACAGGGCGTTGTTCCCGTTAAAGGGAACGCCTGGAGCCTCCCACTGCCCCCTTGCTTCGCGCGCGCGCAGCCCCGCAGCTCAGCGGACTTTGAGAACACCAGCCTCGGAGCAGACGCACCCGAGTTTGTGCCCGAGGCCACGCTGAGCATCCGGACAGCTATTCCTTGGGCTGTAAGTGTCTTTGTGGGGAAAGTGGAGGAGATGGACATATCTATGGGCATCTTTTTCATCGATGGGGCGAGAAAGCGCAGAGCAGGCTCGGCTCCCCAAGGCTTCTGTCAAGAACCGAAGGGTCCCTGGTCTGTCGCCTTTCCTCTTAGCTGACCTAGAAGAATACAAGTGAGAAGTACCTTTATGGTCTGTGGACCTTTACAGGGCGAGGTGGTGGTGGTGGTGTCTGGATAGAGGATAAGGCTGGCCCAGTTTTTGCCTTGCTGGAGATGCGTCGACTCAGGGACGCGTTGGTAAAGCAGTCCCTGCGGTGGGCACCCCGGGAGTGCTGGACTCCTGTGATCCCCAATTCCTAACCACCTGTCGGAGCGTCCTCTTTTTGCTACTCCCCGGTTCTAGGAGCCTTAGGATTTAATTGAAACCTTCTGGGAGACACCAGAAAACCTTGTTTATATCCTCAGTGAATGCCCTAGTTTCTTTGAATGTGTTGTTTGTGGAGAGGAACGGAAGGTCCTGGGATTGGCTAATTTAAAAACCGAGTTGTAGGAACGTTGTCTTTCAGACCCAAGACTCTGTCCTGAAGTGGTCCCCAAAGACTCAGCCATACATGCGCTCTACCAGGTCACCCCAGCCTTCATTTCCCCAAAGTCTGTAAAATGAGGGGGTAGGATCTTACTGCTTGGGATACATGTACCAGCTGGGGCTGGTTGGAATTCAGACTCAACCTTTTACTTTCTGCCCCTCCCTCTACTGTCCGTCTACTCGCCTCCGTCCAGGCTCCTGAGCTCGGGTCCTGCCGCGCCCAGAGTGGAGCGCTTGCTTGGCGGGGTGGGCACCTGGGGCGCAGTCTGGACGCCGGGGTGCCCGCAGGACCGGCGCCGAGCGGAATGTCTCCCGCCCCCAGGGGCGGCCGGGGATGCGCGCGGCGGGCGGGGAGCTCGGGGTCCGGGGGACCCTCCCAGGCCATTCTTCCTTTTCTACACTCCCCGGCTCCGCACCGCCTCTTCAGAGCCGCCGGTGTCTCTGCCAGGCTGAGCCCGGGCCAGGACGGCTCCCCTACACTGGCAGAGCTGGGTGGAAACTTGGAGACTAACGGAATGCGGAGCGCACTGGGGCCTGGGAAACTGGCCTCCGGGCGCGATCTCCCCGCGGTATGCAGGGCCATCCCCAGGATTCCGAGGGAAGTCTGGGCGCCCACCTCCCTTTCCCCAGCCCCCACCCCATAGAGGGGCATTCGCCGTCTGAACTGGGGTCTTGGATAACATGGCCTCCCTCTGTCCCCAAATCGTACTGTCCCCGGGAGGCGCCCGTGGTGGGCGGAAGTGTGCTGCGGCCTCTGCTAGTCTTTCTGGAAACCCGTCTCTTCCCGGGGCGATTTAGACCGGCACTGCGCTTGTTTTGTTACAAAAGCAAAAGATGTTCCCTCGCGGGCGGGCCCAGCAGCCCCTGGGCGGGATCCTGCAGTGGGCTGCTGCCCTCTCCCGGCGGCCGGAGAGGTTCCCCACCAAGTGGGCGGGCGGGCAGCGGGCCCCGCATTCCAGCAGCGTGCTGGACCCTTCCTCCACGCGCTCCTCCCTCGCCGCTCTGCACGCGCGTTCTTGCTGGCTTCTCACTTCCCGCGCTCTCTCCTGGCAGGCAGAAACTCCGCTGAACAGAAGTTGCCAGAATGCTCCTGCTGCTGCTGGGTATCATCGTCCTCCACGTCGCAGTGCTGGTGCTGCTGTTCGTCTCCACGATCGTCAGCGTGAGTGCCAGGCGGGGAGGCTCCCCGGGCTGCTCCTCTCGGTCCCCAGCTGGTGCTCCCTCTGGTCAGGACTGTGTTGTTATTTGTGGACAGCGGGAAGTCTCAGATGTCCCAGGGCTGTTTCTGGCAGTCTGCCCCACATCAGTTGTTTTGAGAAAACCAGATCAGCTTCAGGGATAGGAAGCAAGCGAGCCCTGGACTAGGTTAGTGCACAGGGCCTGTACGTAAGCCAAATAATTTTTGCGCAGATCCAGAGTCCCCACAGCTTCATTTCATAAGACTGTCCAGAATTATTTTTTTCTTGATGTGGTCTCATTGAGAAAGTCTGGAGTATCTATGAAAATTTGTTTTTCTCCAAACCGTAGGTCAAATGGGTGGCTGAGTTTATAAAACGCCCCTTTGGGACCTTAAAATGGAAAGTTAAATTTTTTTTTTCCTGTGGGAAAATGATGGGTAGGTCCTAGGTGAGTTTTAGGATGTGACCACAGCACTTTGTTGGGAAAGCCTCCACTGATATGAACAGGCTGTCAGAATAACTTTTGTTGCAAAACTGTCAAATGCATTAGATTTTAAAGTTATTTTCTTGGCTGAGAAGGTGCATACAAGTGCAGGCATTTATGTGTTGGTGGCTTTAATTTAAAGGTCAAGTCGTAAGAATGATTTTCTAGTGTATGTGAGAAATAGTTATGTTGGGGATTTGTGAGTTGGTTTCTCATTTGGTAGCATCTTCACCACCTGTTTACTGCACCTTGTCAGATTGTGGGAATTATACATAAGCATATAGGCTCAGAGAGGTGGTGGCTTGAGGCATGATACCTGAGGTATTCAGGGGAGGAGAGGAGGAATGAACAGCCCTGGGTTGAGTCTGTGCACCTCCTATTATGTCACACTCTTTTACGCATAATTTTGTGCGTGAGAGATACTTTTCTATTTACAAAGTGCTTCTAATTCACAAGACATTGGCTCTCATCTCAACACTGTCTATACTAGACTGCCACTTATCTTGTTCTTGGGACACAACTGTGAACATGACCCAGCAGGTCACCAGCAGGCTGGGTGGTCATGTGGATGAGGCTGATCTTTGCTTTCCGTGGGCCCTCTCCTTCCCCTGCTCATTTGTTCCTCACAACCTCCCTAACTCAGGATGTCTGATTCTTTCTAGCAATGGATTGTGGGCAATGGACACTCTACCGATCTCTGGCAGAACTGTAGCACCTCGTCCTCAGGAAATGTCCACCACTGTTTCCCATCCTCTGCAAACGGTGAGACTGGCTTTGTGCTCCATAAGCTCATCCTTCAATGTCTGTAACACATTTCTCAGTCTAGATCTGGAAGCACTTATTCCTGGAAGACATGAGCTAGAATGCTGTTGGGGTGGGGTGAACTGTGCCCAGTGGAGGGAGGCAGAAAGCCAAGATGAATGGGGAGGGCAGTGACCTCAGTGGGTAAGCTAAGATCCTGGGTATCACTTTGTGCATGAGGTATACTTTTCTCTGCACCTAGAGACGTGCTCTTAGCTGTGTCCTGATCACTTAATGCTTTTCTGTGAGTTAAAAAAAATGTGGACACAGGTAAGCAATGAAAGTGGTGTGATAGCTCAGCCTTGGGAAGATGCCAATGGGACAGTTATGATAGCTCAGCCTTGGGAAGACCCCACTGGGATATTTCATCCCATGAGCATGTTTGTTTTGGTGGCTATCTCTATTCAGAAATTCCTTCCTCTTCCAGTTGCAGTGATGGTGGGGCTGTCTCAAGGATGGTTGGGCCAGCTTTCGTTCCCCAGTTACAGCACTGCCTTCCCAGGTCTTGGGCCTCACTGGTGCCATGTAGCATTAAAACCTTTGAGGTTTCCTTTTTGGGGACTTGAAGCTATTTGAAAAGCCCTAAGCTGAGCATGGGGGTCCTTCATCCAAAAGATCGTATTTCTCCTCTGTCCTCAACTACTTTGTTTGTGAGATATTGGAAACCAGGCTTTATTAGGGTCAAGTTAGGGGATAGTTGGCAGCAGAAGGACCCACGGGATACCCCAAGCACCCAAAGGGGAGGAGTGCCCACCAGGGACCCTATGTCTTTGGTTGCAGATAGGCAGAGGGACATGCCATGTGTTATTTTGGTGGCTGGGTAGGACACAGTGCAGGCTAAGAAGCCTGTCTCAGCATGGTCACATGCTCCAAAGCCAATGAAGTATGGCTTTAAATGTTGCCGCAGCTGTTCATGGATCCAGTGTTCATGTTCAGGATGCGATACCCGGTAAGGGAGACCAGTTGAGAAAGCAGGCAGGGAAGTGACCCTTGGCTCTGGCTCTGCACAATCAGGCTTTGGCTGGACTTCCCTTCTGTGGGCTCTGCACCCAGTAACACCCAAGTGGGTCTCTGAAGCATTACAAACCAAACACCCCGAGCCACGTATGGGTAGAAACTGCTAAAACACTCATTTGGTAAGTTTTATGGGGAGAAGGGGCAAGGAGTAGGAAACCCAGCTTTATGCCTTTCCTGCTGGGTGGGGAGACTGGGGGAGGGAAGGTGACAGGCTATTGGGAGTGAGCAGTGCTTAGTCATTGAGTGTGTGAAAGATATTGAATTAAAGCCATCTGGGAGATTACATGGTTGGTTTGCATGGTGAGTTGGCAACCAAGTAAATGAAATACTCATGAGTGCCTGAGAATGTGGCCATAGCGCTGCTTGCCCCCAAAGCCGAAGCATTCGGTTTCTCCCATTTGGGGTCTGGCTGATGGTCCCTGAACACTCGGGATAGACGGCTCCATGCTCGCTACTGACACCTGGTGGCCATAAGTGGTGACTCAGCCCGAAAAGGGCAGGCTTTCGGTGTCCGCAGGCGCTGTCCCCAAGTGGCATCTGGCCACGCTGGTTGGCGTGGAATCCTGGACTCTTAGGCCCAGAAGGAGGCAGTTTTGGAAGTCATGTTAAAACCTGCTGAGCTGCAGCAGAAATGAGGGGGTGTGCTCGAACTGTCTGCAGGAAGGAGAGAGATATTGCCGTGCAGTCCGATACGGACGGCGTTTCCTGTCTCTCTGGCTGGGAATAGCTATCACTTGGCGCTATCAGCAGATCTCAGAGGGGCACTAGTATTATTTTAATCAGGAAGCTTCTTATCTCTCAACTTGTTCCTTGTATGCTAAGCTCATCATCCCGGGTGCATTTTATTTACAAATGACCGCTGTGGTCTTTAGTGTCAGTTCCAAATATGCCTGATTACTTTCGTGGGGACCAGCATGTCCCCTGTCCTCCACGTCTACCTTCTCAACTCTCATGAGAAGGGCATTTTGAGGGGATCTGGACACACCCCTTAACGAACTGGTTTGCTTCCACTCGGGCTTGTTCTAAATTAGACACACTCCCCTGGCGTGTGTCACAACCTCGGCTCTGAGTGGTGAGGCCTTGGGGGCTCCTTTCCCTTTTCCACTGAGCCACACAACTGCTATGGCGAACAATGAGGTGAAATGTTTTAAAAACATTAGATGGCCTTTACAAATGACCAATATTAGTTGCAAACCCTTTACTGTGTCTATATTTGCTCTTAGGCAATGTTTGAAAAAAATACTTGTTAAGGAATCAGCAGTAATTCATTATGGATGTTGATTTGTGAAGAATATGTTGCAGGTGTGTTATGTGACAATACACTGGTTTCCATGACTTGCTCCCTTTTCTGTGTGCCCTGCATCTCTCCCGGGAGGGGTGTCCTTCATGCTGTTTTCCATGTCAGTGGCTCCTCCTGGGCTGTGCTGAGAGTTTGAAGGAAGCTTATCAGTTATTTTCCCCTAGCTACTTCTTGTTATTGGAAATAGCTTTAGACTTCTGCCTGCTTTCTCCTTTTTCTAGATTTATTTACATACTTTCTGATCCTACACAGTACACAGAGGCAATAGAGGCTCAGTAGAGGCACATTCATTATGCCCTCATATCAAATGCTTCTCTGACCCAGAGAAGAAGGACGGTCGATGGACCTGGAAAGCCTGGGCCTTGCTTGTGTGGATCTTGAGCCCCACAGAGGAGTCAGAGGATAAGTAGGAAGGTGAATCACTCTCTGGGGAGGCAGCATAGTCAAAAACCTGAGGAGTGCGGGGAGGCAGATAGCACTAGAGTTTGGAGGAGGACGTGGAAGGGAAATCTGTGGTGGGAGGCAGAATTTGATCCATCCTCCAAAGGGTGGGCAGGATTTAAGTAAATACAGGCAAGGGGGAGGATGGTCCCTGTCAGGGCAGTGACTCAACCTAAGGCGGGGAAAGCAATGAATGGGATGTGGTGGGCCAGTTGGCTAGTGTTCTGGTTAGGATTAGGGCCGACTGTGTCTAACAGAACATCTTTAAATGGTGATGGCTTAAATATGATTATTTCTCAATGTTAAAAGAAGTCTGAAAGTAGACAGGCTGAGAGGAGTGTGGAGGTCCATGAAATTGTCAGAGACTCAGGCCCTCCTCCAGCTCATTTCTTTGGCATCTCTTAGGTTTGGCTCTATCCTCAGGGACTAGATGGCTGCTAGAGCTCCAGCCATCTCAGCCATGCTCCAAGCAGTAAAGTGGAGAAGGGAGGAGGGGAAGAATGTATCCATTTCCCTTGTAATGAAATGTCTCCTGGTCATACCTACAGGGGAGTCTGAGAAATGTGGTCACTTGGCCTCATGGGAAGTGAGAAGTATGTCTGTTCGGTTGATAAATTTGATAGCCAGTACCTCCCTGTAAGCCTGGCTCCAAATGTTTCTCTTTGAGGCTTAGCCCACCCACTCCAAACCTACTCGTACTCTTCTACAATGCCTCACCTGGGCCCTATGAGGTTGAGAGCAGGGCCCAGTTGTTTTAGCATTCTTCAGATTTTCCACCACTGCTGTATCCTGGGCTCTGTCAACAACTCCTCCATTCTCTGCGCACTCTTACTAGAAACCATAGAATCCTCCTAGGCCTCTCTCTCTCCATTTCTCTTCCCCCTCTCTTGTCATTAGATCCCATTATGTTTACTGAGGTCTCTTAAATCTTTGTTTTCTTCTGGTCTAGCCCTCTCTCTGCATCCCAGCTGCATATTGGCCAGTTCCACTGGGATGTCCAAGAGACACCCCCAACGCAATAGGTCCTCCCAGGTCAGTCTGCACCCCCTCCACCAGATCTACGCCTTTTCACTAGTATTGTAGGGAAAGCTGCTTCCTTAGCCAGCCGGTGAAACATCTAGAGTCTTCCTTGGCGTGTTGCATCCTCTTCCTCCTCAGAATCGTTACAGGTCCCAGGGCCTATCCTATTCTTTTGACATCTGTTGCCATGCTGGTGGTCACACTGCTCCTCATTTGTCACCAAAACAGCTTCTTAACTAGTCATCCTGTACCCTTTCCTGCTCCCTTGTGATTCATTTTTCATATTGAATCTAGGATGATATTTTAAAAAATACAAACCTTGGGCAGCACCTGTGGCTCAGGGTGGAGGACTTGAACCTGGCCCTGGCCAAACTGCAACAAAAAAATAGCTGGGCGTTGTGGCAGGCACCTGTAGTCCCAACTACTCAGGAGGCTGAGGCAAGAGAATTGCCTAAGCCCAGGAGCTGGAGGTTGCTGTGAGCTGTAATGCCACAGCACTCTACTGAGGGCAATATTAAGTGGGACTCTGTCTCTAAAATAATAATAATAAAACCAATAAGCCTTATTTTCTCATTCTTTGTTTTGAAGTCTGTCAGAGACCCCTCATCAATGATTTTTTTTCTTTTTTGAGACATAGCCTTACTCTGTCACCCTGCGTAGAGTGCCATGACATCAGCCTAGCTCTCAGCAACCTCAAACTACTGGGTTCAAGGGATCCCCTTGCCTCAGCCTAGCAAGTAGCTGGGACTGAAGGTGCTCACCACACCGTCTGGATTATTTTTCTATTTTTAGTAGAGACTGGGTCTTGCTGGTGCTCAGGCTGGTCTCAAACTCCTGAGCTTAAGCAATTCACCTGCTTTGGCCTCCCAGAGTGCTAAGATTATAGGCATGAGCCACTGCACCCCGGCTCCCTCATCAATCTTAATCTTCAGAAGAAAAACTTTGACAAGGCCTATTGAATCTACTTGGATGATCTGCTCCTGCTCCTGTTAAATCTCACCTCCCATCTCTCCTTCCCTTTCATGCTGGCCTTATAACATTCCCTTACTTCCTGAAACATGAACTTCCCACTTTAGGGTTCTCTCCCTTTCTCTCATCCTCCCTCCCTCCCTCACCTGCTATGTGCTAGATACTATTGTAGGCACTGAGGATGCAAGAGTGAACAAGAGCTTCAATTTTACTGGGCAAACCAGTGGATGAACGTGGATAATTTGGAGGCAGTGCCAAGAAGCTACAGAGAACAGGACGAGTGACCAGGAGTCAGCCGTGTGAACATGTTGGGGAGGTTCATGCAGCAGGACCACCAACTGTAAGAGGGTTGGGAGGAAGGGGTGTGGCACAGTGGAGGGACAGAGGGAACAGGAAGGTCGAGGGGTAGGTAGAACAGCAGGCCACCCCACAGGTCTAGGGCTGAGCTACTAACTTTTGCAATTTTGATTAAGTTTGCTCTGTCTTACATGTGTTTCTCAGTGGTCTATTTGATTGCAACTTGGAGTAACAGTCCAGAAAGATTTGCAAGGCAGGACCTGTTGAATGATGTGAAGTAGAGAAACGCCCCCATGTATCATCCTGGGTCACGGGAGTGTCATCATTTTCCTTGTTGTCTTTCTGTTGTGGCCTTCTCTGGATGCTCATTGAGATCTTTTATTTTCACAACCAGAAAAGAACTACCAGCCTGATTTTATGTTAGAAAACTAGTATCGAGTAGCAAACAGGTTGTCCCTGCCTTAATTAAGAAAGCAGAGCCGTGGGGGCGTCGCAGACAGGGTGCATGGGGCGGCATCCACAAAGGCAAACTTGGGGTAGGATGAGTGAGGCCAGTCTCTGGAGCCTCCGTTATCAAACTGGTGAGTGCTGGGAAGCTCTGGGTCAGGCCTGGGGTGTGCCAAGACTCCTCCTCTAGTCCCATGGGAAAGATTAAAATCTACTGACCCAGGGGATCCGGGCAAAACATTTGCCTTGCTGTTGAGTGAACTTGTACTTTCTGTTTTGAAGTCTCCAAGTCCAGATACTCTTAAGTGTCCCCCTTTCTTTATCTCATCAGTGCGGGACTGGGGTGTACCAGGTGGGTCAGGTGACTGGAATCAGGCCCGAGGAGCTGGATGGGCTCACCCCTTGGCCCGGCCTTCATTAGTGTCAGAAAATCAAACTGAGGCTGAGCCCAGGTGGAGCTCGTCTTCAGTGAAACCTGTTTCCCATGCCCTGTCCCTCTTACTAGGTCCTCTCTTGTCTCAGAAGAAAAAGGGGTTGATACGCTTTTTCATTCTGAGTTGGGAGGCACATAAAATATGTACAATCTTGAATCATTTTTAACTTTTAAAAAGGAGGCCTGTGCTCAATGCAAGGTGTAAAGGAAATCATCGGGTCCTTCTCTCATTTGTCCCCAAAGCGTCCTTTGTCCCCTAGGCCCGCATTTCCCCCATGACAGTGGGCAGGCCTGCTCTGCCGCAAAGTAGGGGCTGGGCCAGGGCCCGCAGCTGAGAGAGTAACCACTTGGCGCCCTTCTCGTCCATTCTCAAGGGCAGTGGCCACAACAAACTCACATCAATCGATAGGGTAGAGATGGTGTTAGATCAACACTTTGAATGGGAAATCAGAGAACATAAATCTCACCCATATCAGCAGCCCCCAATTTGAGCCTTTGGTGGTCTCTTATCCTCTCTGTCTTCAAAATGATTCCAGACTTATCTTGTTTATCCATTTGATGACATTGTCATTTTGGCAAGGACACTAGACCATTTCCCTGTCTGTGGCCCAGCATTTGGTCAGATTTTAGAAAATACAAGAGGCCCTCTGCACTTATGGGTTCATGTTTTACAATTTAAAATCTTTGTGGTTCCCTGGGCCAACCCACAATCTCTACCCAAGTAATGGCTCTGGATTTTACAGGCCCTTGTGGGATGCTGAGGCCCAAGCCGTGTGAGGGAGGAGAGGGGAGAGGATGTGGTGTCAAAATGCTGATATTTCAACCCTCAAATTTTCTCATCAGATGCCAATGCAGGAATCATGTGGAATGCTGGTTTGAACCAATGTCTGAGCTATGTGAACCTTGAAGCTCTTTTAAAAAATTTCAGTTGCATCCTTGGGATTTCACCATCCCTTATGTTTCAGGAGCAGGGATTGGCCGTGGTGCAGCCTGAGGTTGTGCCTGTTAATTTGGTGTCTGGAATGAAGCCATCTGAGTGTGCAGTTACCCACACACTCAGAGGCCTCCAACAGTGGCAGGGCCCTGCCATCTGTTCCTCCACCCCATCTAGCTGTTCTTCCTTTCAGTGACAGGAACCCATTACCTTTCAAGAGAGCTGCTTTCCTTTTTGAAGAGAAAATAAGGCCATTCATTTATTCCTGAAATCTGCAGAGTCCTGGGCACCATTCTAGGACCTCGGCACACGGACATGAGTAAGAAAGACCAGATCCCTGGCCTCACGAAGCTCCCTAATGAGTTGGGGGAAATAGGCAATACACAAAAAAAGAAGCATTGTGGAGAGTGGAGACTGCTCTGCAGGAGGTGAACAGGGCAACGGGCTAGAAAGTGGCCCCTGGGGAGTAAAGGCCACTTCCTCCCACAGTGCTGTAGGTGGAAACGTACAAGACTGGGAGGGACCAGTCATGTGAAGAACCATGGGGAAAACTCTCCTGATAGACAGGATGTGCCAAGGCCCTGAGGCAGGAAAGAGTTAGTCGAGGAAGGAGGCTGGAGGCAGAGGTGCTGGACAGCTGGGGTCTCCCAGACTGTGGTACCAAGAAGCCCAATTGGGACATCATCGAAGGGTTTAAGAATTGTGGCATGATTTGATTTGTGCTTTGAAAGCTCATCTGGTTGTTCTGTTGAGAATGAAATCTGGGGGAGATGAGATTGGAAACTACAGGCTGGAGAAGAGACTGTAATCTTAGTCTGGATGGGAATGATGATGATGATGGTAAGAATACAGAGAGCTCATACAGGTCCCAGGCATTCTTTGAGCAGCGATGCGTTTAATCCTTCCGTGAACTATAGATGGTGACTTGGCTAGGGAGGTGGAGTAGAGAAGGAAGGGCTGGTGACAGGATTTGCTGATGGTGTAAGAAGATAGGGAAAGAATGATTCGAGATTATTTCTAGGTTTTAGGCTTGAGCAACTGGTGTGTATTGGGTCCAGAACTGAGCTAGGGAAGACAGGAAGAGGAATAGAACATTTAGGGGAAAAGTGGAGAACAGGATTTATGTTTTGGCCATCGGAAATGTTAGCAAAATGTTTGGGGTTAGCCCAGGGTCGGTGTCTGGGCTGGAAATTCAAAGTCAGGAGTCATTCAGCTCTACAGAAGGGTACTCAAGTGTCATGATGACCACAAAGGTGACTTGGGGGGTAGTTGAGAAGAGAGGGCAGAAAGAAGGGAAGAGGGGACCAGGGTCTGAGCTGAGTACGGGGTACTCCAGTGCTTCAAGGGGGCACAGAAGGGAGAGGAGATGGGAAAAAGGCAGTTGTGATGTGGGAAGAGTGCCAGGAGACATTGTCAATTAAGAAGTCTTTTTGTGGCTCGGCGCCCGTGGCTCAATCGGCTAAGGTACCAACCACATACACCTAAGGTGGTGGGTTCAAATCCCCAGCCTGGGCCCGCCAAACAACAATGATGGCTGCAACCAAAAAATGGCCGGGCGTTGTGGCGGGCGCCTGTGGTCCCAGCTACTTGGGAGGCGGAGGCAGGAGACTCGCTTGA